>CM056595.1:11452700-11585655 GCA_029721355.1 Tegillarca granosa
ACAACGATTTAGAAACAAGTTGTGCAACTTATATTAATCTAGCTCGTTGGTCCGCATTGTAGTGCGCGTGAGGTCTTATTGTGGGAGGAAAACCGGAGAACCCGGAGAAAAACCCACGTGCTCAAGCAGGTGACCTCATACCTTATCACATACGACGCTTGGAATCGAACCCCGGTCGCATTGGTGATAGGCGGAAGCGCTAACCACTGCGCCACTTGAACACCCACATTACTTACTTATAGACATATATTATAGTTAAAGACTCACAGCTGTTAATGAGCATCTAAAATACTGGTAAAATTAAATATTTACAAATGAGGGAAGAAATAACAGATACATGTATACCAGTAGATAGATTGCATATTATTAAGCCTGTAAACCAAAGTGAACGTATTTAAAGTACCTGCTACAGTAAAGGAATATTTGACCAGTTACCGGGTCATTGGTCAGTTGTTAATTAGATATGTAAATATGTTAGTTGTAGACATGTTAATTCACTATGATCCAAATCTTAATGAATTGATTAAGTTTTACCAGTTGTCAGTTGTCACTGATGTTAAAATTTCCTGACCATATCAGGTAGAAAATTTGCTAAGTTGACAAAATTGGCCATAGGGATTAAAACAAATTTAACTTAAAACTTTTAATTTCTGGAATCCATTGCTCCATAAATTAAACAAAATTACAAGTCTAGATCAGAATTGTTTTCTTTTTCTATTCGAAAATGAGCTGACAAAATTAACTAATTCAGATTTCAAATCAGCATTTTGTCTTTGATTAGAGAGATGTTGAAGATTGTTTGTCCAATATCAATGCATATTTTAAAGATGAATCAATTAATATAGGCTCCTTGTTTCATGTTTGTCCATGTAATACCGGTAAATGAAAAAGAAATATCAAAAATTATTTTTAAATGCCCTGTTTTATATTGTAGATATAAGGTCTGAAGAAGATATAAGATCTGTATGGATTGCCATCTTAGGGAAAAAAGACAAGAAAAACATCTAGAAAGATACTGATGCTAAAAATGGCTACTGAAGGAAAGGGAGATAACTCTGACATACTTCAACTTCACCAGCCTGTTCACAACTTGTCAATCAAGACATTGCTTGATATATATAGTAAATATGTGAAATCAAATGAAGCTAAAGCTGATCGTGAAAATCTAGATAAGGTTTGTGCTTATAATCTAATTCCTCATCAAAATCCAATGATTCTATTCAAAATTCGTTCCGAGACACAATTTCCATTTTTTTCCTAAGTTGTTTTTGTAGCATTCTCTAATACATGAACTCTTTAAATTTTTTATCTTCTCTATACATAAGAGTTTAATTTATACGACTCCATTTGAAGTGACAAAATTGATAAATATACAGATTTGGGATTTTTTTAAAAATGGAATACCATACTAAATACTTGTGTATGTAGGTGAGCTACATTGTTGTAGGTTCTAATTTCAATTTTTACAGGAATTTACATTTTTTAAAAATTAATTTGAAATAGCATTTTTTAACAGACTACAGTACACATACTATGGGTTTACTATAGGATTAAAAAAAAATATTAGACATCCACAAACATATGGAGTCTGACAGATAGATTTTTTTTGTCTTAAAATAGTTGCCTTATAAGTGTCATGTTGAAGATCTGTTTAAACTTATTGCACATACAATTCACTATGTGAAATACAATCACAGATATCTTCAGTTGTAAAAAAAACTGTATAGCTGTCTGTAGCAAGGGTCGGCATGAAATGACATGCCAACAAGCACCTTGCCTATATATTGTGAAATGATTTTTAAAAACAAAATCAAGTGCATGGCTGTCATAAATGTCCAATAATATCACTCGCTTAAGTTATGATAATTTTGGCTAAATGATATGTAGGGGCCTTGGTGGCCAAGTGTTCTAAAGTGCACACTTAGGGACGAGTACTTCTCAATGCTAGGTTTTTGTCAGTTGGCTTGCTAGAGGTCAATGATTTTCTATGGGCACTCCAGTTTCCTCCACCACCCTACTGCATTAATATATATTAGTAAAAGAATGTTGACTAGGGCATAAAACACCATTTATCCACTCTACTCCACTGTTTTACAATACCAGTCTATACATGTATAAGTTTGTAAAAGAATAAGAAAATACATTCAAATTGAAAAAAAAAAAATAAAATAAAAAAGCTTGTCAATAACTTTCTTCTGTTGAATGTATGTATAGTTTGTAAATCTATTTAAGGTACCATTTACAGAACTTTTTGTTTATGATAAAGAACTTTCAGAGGGAAATTTTAGGGTCAAAATCCTTATGTAAGAGAGAGAGAGAGAGAGACATGCATCATTAAGTTATTTTTATTTGTGTTATATTATGATATGTTGTTATCACATGATCCTTACGGAACTCCTTGTGTAAGGCCAATCACTCATATTTGTAAATAATGATAACACGTTCTTATTATATATTTATACATTCACAACTTTAAATATATATATTCTTGTTTATTGTTTATTAGTGGTAGGAAATATATGCATGTGTATTTATCACAATTTTAGGTGAGTTAATGTGCATTATTTTTATATATCACAAATAATTAGACTTATTTCATTCAATAATTTAACATCAGATTTAAGGTTTCAATTTCTCACAGCTCACATAGAAAAAAAACAGTATTCATTTACACACATGTTTTTGCTCACTAGCAAGATTTTCAAAAATTAAACTCATTTTAATGCTAAAAATAGACTACTTTAATTTTTTTCTGTTTTCAGATTAAGACACTAGCACTTGATTTATTCCTGACAAAATGTATTTCACGTGAAAAGGAGACTGGGGAATTTCCTAGAATATAGTAAGTAGCCACATTGAATTATAGACCAAGAAAAACCGATTGCGTTTGCTTTCTCTTGCTATCTTTTTAATTATTCATCCTAATTGATTTTGTTATAATTGTTAAACAAGCACTACTAAGTTCCTACAAATATAGAAAAAGTCGTACCTAACCTTGGGCCTCGGTGATATAAAGATCACGCTTACAGATCACAGTGTCTCTTACCACCTCATTTCAAATCCCACTCAATCAAATCCCAGTAGGAGAAAGTTTATTAGTTTACTCATCTAAGGTTTTCAGTTTTCTTTTGGTACTCAGGTTTCCTCCACTGTATCAGAAACAACTTTATCGATAAAAGTGAAAGAATATTGACTGCTGCTTAAAAGACCATTAATCCAATCCAATACTCCCTACCTATTTTTTCATGCATGTTAAAAGTCACATGGTATTGTCTGGGAAATCCAAGAATTTGATCAATTTTAAACCTGTCCCACTTAGGCACACAAAACCTATGAATTTCTACCATGATCCAAATTGTGGAAAAACTGGCTATTTTCAAGTAAAAACTTGTAAGTCTCATAAGAAATGCCATCATATATCATGGTTAAGTTTCAAAAAAAAAAAAAAAAAAAAAAAAAAAAAAAAATGAAAAGAGAAGTAAAAGAAAGAAAAAAATTAATTTTGTAATAAATGCTTATAACAGTTCAAATTTTATTTACTGAATATTCCAATTGACACAAAATTCCAAACTTTTGAAGCTGTTCTACATGTACAGTGAAACTTGTGAAAACCGGACCCTGAAAAAACTGGAATCCTGTGAAAACCGGACGTGTGTGCTTGTCCTGATTTACTCTCTTCTTTATTCTATATGATATAAACCGGATCCTGTGAATTCTGAAAACCGGACGCATTTCACCATCTGGATCATAAAAAACCTATATATTTTCACCTTTGTAAACCGGATTGGATTTTCTGATTATGAAAAACCGAGAATTTTATTGAAATTTTTTAAACTTGCAAATTTGTAACAAAATGACTGTTATTTCCGATATTATAAAAACATTAACTACAAATACAAGTAAAAGTAATTTCCGATATCATAAATAACATCATTTTACTTCTAAGTAAAACAAAATTGTAAGAAATACAAATTATTACCGTCATCAAATGGCTTGAGTATACATTAACACGTGTGAAAGGTGTCACAAATAAACAATAATTATCAGATTAAAGAGATCAGTCAACCGAAATTGAGGTAGCTTGTGTTCGATTGTAACGCGTTAATTTTTAAAGGAACATCTTTGTTGGTTCATTTTGCTGGTATGACTCGATATCACAGTGATAATTCACAACTTTCTCCGCTATCTTGAATTGACAAAATCTGAGTCAATATTGATATTTTAATAAGTTTTGAGGTTACACAAAACTTCAGTCAAGAAAATAATTGAATAAAATAGTCGCAGTTAAGATGACCTTGAATCCTGAAATTATTCGGGTCTCAATCGAACAACTGAAATGCGCTTTGTATAGATAAAACATTCTGCGCAGTCAGATGATTGAAAAATAAGGAAAACAAGTTTCTTAACAATGGAATGGCAGTTGTTATCATTAATCTACATAAACCAAACATCGATTATGTGCCATTTCAGTAAATTCAAACAATTTAATGTTTTGGCTGAGTCTTAGTTACGTTGACCTATATCCTCCTGCAGAGGAAAGCGCACCTGCATTTTTGCTGATATGTTTGCATCGAAATAAAAACAACTTCAAATACACGTTACTTACCATAATAAATTTATGATATACATCGTATTTCAAGTTTATTATTTCAATGAGACAATTATACATCATAATGATGATGTCTGATCCCATCCGTCTATCATTTCATGATAGTTTATTTGAGATAAATAAAACATTAAAATACAAGCAACCTACCCAAAAAATTTTAGATTATCACTTTACGTTGTATTTTAAGTTTATTGTTTCCAATAAGCCACATGTACATGTGTTACCCATGGCTACACATCCCAAAGGGAGATAACAAATGGATCTGCTACTTATTATCAAGGGCAGTGAACTCTAGCGAATAACCTTAATAAACCGGATCCTGTGAAAACCGGATTTTTTTCAAGGAATGGAGAAGGTCCGGTTTTCACAAGTTTCACTGTTCTAATTTACTATTTACAAAATTAATAAATAAATAGATAAATAAAAATAATAAAAATAATTTTAAAAAGTTTTAAAAATTTAAAAAGAAATCAAATTGATATGAACCATTCCAGATTCCAGTCAATTTACATTCTTATATCTTGCAAGATGACAAATTTTTTATTGGGATTTAATACTTAACAAGTTAACAGTCTATGTTTTGGCTTGAACTTTGACCTTAAAAAAAGGAAGTGTTACTGAGTGGTTTTTTTTTGGTTTTTTTTAACACTTGAAATAAAGTAATTAATTGTAAGAATATTAAGGGTCCTTTACCTAAAGCTTCTAACAAGCACAAAAAACCTGCATTTGATAAATATGTTTGAGGTATAGATCAAAATGATATGAAATTTTTAATTTGTAATGAATTGTCAGTAACCGGAAAGTATTTATAAAAATTAAAGTGTCGTTTCACTTGTCAGATCAAAGATGTGGTTGTATATGGTACATGTATACTTTTAAAAAAATTAATAGAGATTCATTTGTTTTAAAATTTTATAACTACAATTTCGAAGAAGACCAAACTTAGTACATGTATTTTGGAGTTTATATGAGATAAATGTTACTTATTTAGAATCTAAGAACTTTCAAATGTATGTTGAAAGTTTATTGGTGTCGCATGATGGCTAGATGTGATGTCCAATGCCACATTATTCTGGTTACAGGCAAAAATCACAAAATCAATACAAAATCATGTCTTCAGAGTGAATGGCTTTGAAATCTCTTATATTTGAAGTTTGTTATAATCCACAAATATTTATTTATCTAATTTTTAGCTCACCTGAGCTGAAAGCTCAGATGAGCTATTGCTATCCATCTCCGTGCGTCGTCCGTCGTCCGTCGTGCGTCGTGCGTAAACTTTTTACATTTTAATCTTCTCCTCCAAAACCACCGGGCCAAATTTAATGAAACTTAGTAACCATCATGCCTGGGTGAAGCCCTTTCAGATTTGCACAAATGAAGGAGTTATGTCCCCTTGGGGCCCCACAAGGGGGGAAATAGTGAAAAACTTTAAAAATCTTCTCCTCTGAATCTACAAGAGATATACCTTAGTTATTTCATTTATAATATCCTTAGGTCATCTATTTTCAGATTTGCACAAATGGTAGCCATGGGGCTCAAAATGGGGAAATTATAAGGCACTGAGTGGGGAAATTGCTAAAAACTATATATTTGTCACTATATCTTGAAAATATCAACTTTTTGTATAGGCATGTATAATAGAATATTGTAGGTATTGACATGACGATCATTTTGATATATGGTTCAAGGTCATATATTGAAAGGTCAAGGTCACAGCTGCAGAAGAAGACTTAAATTGCTAATTATCTTGAAAACTATTAACTTTTTGTATAGGCGTGTATATTAGAATATTGTAGGTATTGACATGTCAATCACTTTGATATATGGTTCAAGGTCATATATTGAAAGGTCAAGGTCACAGCTGCAAAAGAAGACTTAAATTGCTAATTATCTTGAAAACTGTTAACTTTTTGTATAGGCATGTATATTAGAATATTGTAGGTATTGCAACAACGATCATTTTGATATATATAACTTTTTGTATAGGCATGTATATTAGAATATTGTAGGTATTGCTACAACGATCATTTTGATATATGGTTCAAGGTCATATATTGAAAGGTCAAAGTCACAGCTGCAGAAGAAGACTTAAATTGCTAATTATCTTGAAAACTATGAACTTTTTGTATAGGCATGAATATTAGAATATTGTAGGTATTGTAACAACGATCATTTTGATATATGGTTCAAGGTCATATATTGAAAGGTCAAGGTCACAGCTGCAGAAGAAGACTTAAATTGCTAATTATCTTGAAAACTATGAACTTTTTGTATAGGCATGTATATTAGAATATTCTAGGTATTGACATGACAATCACTTTGATATATGGTTCAAGGTCATATATTGAAAGGTCAAGGTCACAGCTGCAAAAGAAGACTTAAATTGCTAATTATTTTGAAAACTGTTAACTTTTTGTATAGTCATGTATATTAGAATATTGTAGGTATTGACATGTCAATCATTTTGATATATGGTTCAAGGTCATATATTGAAAGGTGAAGGTCACAGCTGCAAAAGAAGACTTAAATTGCTAATTATCTTGAAAACTGTTAACTTTTTGTATAGTCATGTATTTTAGAATATTGTAGGTATTGACATGACAATCTCTTTGATATATGGTTCAAGGTCATATATTGAAAACTCAAGGTCACAGCTGCAGAAGGAGACTTAAATTGCTAATTATCTTGAAAACTATGAACTTTTTGTATAGGCATGTTTATTAGAATATTGTAGGTATTGCAACAACGATCATTTTGATATATGGTTCAAGGTCATATATTGAAAGGTCAAGGTCACAGCTGCAGAAGAAGACTTAAATTGCTAATTATCTTGAAAACTATGAACTTTTTGTATAGGCATGAATATTAGAATATTGTAGGTTTTGCGACATTGATCATTTTGGTATATGGTTCAAGGTCATATCAACATAGGAATACTAAAAGTATTCATTATCTTGAAAGCTATTAATTTCATGCATAGGCATGTATATTAGAATATTGTAGGTATTGACATGACAATCATATATGGTTCGAGGTCATATATGTTCAAAGGTCAAGGACATAGCTGCATAAGTATACTGAAATTGATTAATGATTTTGAAATTATTCATTGCATTACAGTTACTTCATGCATATTATATAAGCTACTTATAAATGAAAAGTGAGTGGATATATTTCTGATTAAGTTTTGTGGGAGTTCTTAACTTGAGAAAACTTTTAAAGTTTCTGTACTTAATATATTGTCTATTGCACTTTGCAAACAATATTGGACATATCTTCAGGTGAGCGTTAAGGCCCATGGGCCTCTTGTTCATAATGTTGTAATTTGCATTTGTCTATTTGCTTTGAATAGCTATATATAGTTATATGACCATGATCACTGTATTAGAACAATTTATTGCCCTTTTACTAACAGTTCTATTTACATTTGCAATCAGTTTGTTCTGTGAAACTTGGTTTGAGTTGAATGATATTTATATGAGTCTGTGAAACTTAACCATAGTTTGAGTTGAATGACATTCATATGAGTCTGTGAAACTTAGTTTGAGTTGAATGACATTCATATGAGTCTGTAAAATTTAGTTTGAGTTGAATGACATTCATATGAGTCTGTAAAATTTAGTTTGAGTTGAATGACATTCACATGAGTCTGTAAAACTTAGTCTGAGTTCACATGAGCTGTAAATGGAATTGAACAGAGCAGTGCCATCACTTACATTATGAATGCATGTGTGATGTCATTTGTTTTTGCTGTTACAGTGACAAAACTTAAATTTCATTTGTTTAAGCAATTTGAATGTTTTAATAATTAAAAAAACAAAATATAATTCGAAAAATTTAAAATGTAACAAATGAATAATAATGTGATAATGCACACCATATCCAGTTTTCCTTGCACAATAGTAGAAGTTAAAAAACTATATATGCAATTTTGTAACAGCAATAAAAAAACACAGATGTGTATTAAAACTAACTAGTGTCATGTTAAACACAGTGCATATGGTGTCATTTAAGGACTTAATGGTATTTATCTAATGTCCGAAATTGACATTTAAAGTATACTGACTAACATTTTAGTATCTTCCCCGTACAAGCACAGTGTGTGCTTCAATATAAGTTATCGCCTTCATCTCATTGCTGTCATCTTGCACTAAATATATACATATATATTGATAACTAGTACTTTAAATAAGCTTTATCAACTGGGTTATCTGTCTCAGGCTCATATAGGTATTATCTACCTCTCTATATAGGTGTTATCTACCTGTTAATTAGAAATACTTACTTTTTCATTTTGATCATTTACCTGTCATTATCTTGTTTTGATTTTATGTAAAACATTGATATAATCATCATTGCCCTAACTTGTGCTAACCTCTTGTTTATATGATGTTTGTCATGTAACTACTTGTTGTTTTTAACACCAAAACACAAGTTTGTGGCATTGTTGTAACCATTTGGATCATGACCCAGTTGTCTGCTGGGGAAGAAATGCTGTCTCCTTTGGTCAGTGATTATTTATTAATTGATTGTGCTATTTGTATCCACCAGATCAAATGGCATATATTGGCAACTCCTGCCAGTGTATGGCAACCTCCAATTTCTTTCTTCCGTATATGGAAAACCTAATATATTTTGCTGTATGTTGCTGTCGTTGTTGTAATATTAAGTTTAATGTCACATCAACAATTGCTTGGCTTTGTATTTGGGACAAGAGCAAGGTTATTTATCTCTGGATTAATCTTAGAACAAGTACATGTATGCATTTGTTGTTAGAGTGTTTCTCAGGATGACTTTTTGGTAAGGTGCCACAGGCAGGCATACTGCTCTCCGAATCTATTTTTCTCACACTGGTTGAACCCTTTCCTCTTGATGCCAAGCACAAGGTTAAGAAGAAGTATCTCAAATTTTAAAGTCTTATGTATGACCTAAATTCATACCCACAACCTCCCATGCTTGAGACGGATGCTCTATCACTGAGCCACCGAGGCAGTTTTTCTTTACTTTGCTTTGTGTTCGCTTCATTGCCTTTTTTCCTGACCTTTCTATAAGTGGTCATGTGCTTATGGATTACAGTGCCGCTCAACTCCTAGTTTTTAATATAACTCAGGGCAAATCTTTGTGTCAAAATTTGTCAGTTGCTTTGCCAAAAGTTGTTGGTTTTTTCCGGACATTTTGGTTTGTTCAACCCAGGAATGACTGACTTGATATGAGTGAAAAAATTTTGTTAAGGGAAAAATTGACTATACTGACACTGTGATACTGTTTGGTGGCATCTGGACTTTAAATTATGTTAATAAAATCTAGATGGGCAGCTGTCAAAATCTAGTTTAGTAGTTTTCACATTAATAAGTAGCATTTTATCCATAATAAATGAATGAATAAATTAATAAATAATCAGAAAGTTTAATTTTTTTATGGGGGCAAAACCACTTTACTGTATTTCCTATTTAAACTTTATACCAAATAAAACAAATTTATTTTATATTATTGGATTTAAAAAATATTGTGAAGTGGAATGGAATAATAGTGTTTTACGCCCCAGTCAAGATTTTTTGCTTATTTTGAGTTGGTTAAATCTGGGATGGTGGAGAAAACCACTGATCTTTGGGAAGCAAACTGACAAACTTTTCTCACAAAAGGATCTGTCCAGAGTGGGATTTGAACTCGGGCATTGAGAGGTGCTGTGATCAATAATTGCATGCTTTAGACCACTTGGCCACCAAGGCCCCTTAGAAAATAGATCTGCAGGATCTAAAATTTAGTATAAAAAGTACATCTTGGTTCATAAGTAATACTTTATTCAAAATGTTCAACATCAATGAAAAAAACTTGAACAAACAAGGTTAAAGATCAAGTGGTTGGATATCATATATCAATTTTTTTTACTGAATATTAAAGGATGTTATTTATCAATTTTCAAATTAATTTGTCGAGAATAAAACTTCTACAGCATTAAAATAAAAATCCAGCTTTTTTACCCAAAATCTGTGAACCATGCTAAATTATTCAAATACATATACTTTTACATATTTTGAATAAATGTATAAAAAATTTGTCATAGATGAAATATCAAAGAAATACCTCAAAAAAATGAACAGGATTTTCTCAAAACCATTATTTTTTAATTTGAAAATTGTTAAAAGTATAAAATTAATTTTACATTCAAAAACTTTAATCCAAATCTTGTACCACTGTACTGATAACAATAATGATGACAGTGATTACATTGCTGCGAAATCTCAACCTTTTCAGATGAGACATATCCTAGTAATGTTCTCAGTGGCTTTTTCCAAAAAAAAAAAAAAAAAAAAAAAAAAAAAAATTTAAAAGAGTGAAAAAAATTATTGTTGTAATTACCCTACATTATTGCTTACTTTGTTATTTTAAATTATTAAATTACCTAATTTTAATTTTCAATGTTTAGATTTAACTGATGACCTTTGTGTACTATAACATCATTCTTACCGTACTCTAGTTATGTGATAAACAGATAACATACTTTTATTGTACCTGAACTTGACCTACCTGGACAGTGGTCATCAAGTGGTGATAAACTTGATATGTACAATGTCCATTTGACACAAGAATGTTTGATAGCAGTTGTGTTCAGTCCACATGTGGTACCAGTATTTGATTCTGGGTCTGTTTCTGTTATGACTCATTTCTTATGTATTGAGGCCATAAGTGAAAGTGCTTGCTACACCTTTGGCACCATTGTGTGATTCTGGGTCTGTTTCTGTTAAGACACATTTCTTATGTATTGAGACCATAAGGAAAGGTGCTTGCTACACCTTTGGCACCATTGTGTGATTTTGGGTTTGTTTCTGTTTAGGCATGTTATGTATTGAGACAATCAAGAAGAGTGTTTGCTACAATGTGGTACCAGTATTTGATTCTGAGTCTGTTTCTGTTTAGGCACATGTGCTATGTAATGAGACAACAAGAAAAAAGTGTTCGCTGCACAAATGGTACCAGTGTTTGATTCTGGGTTCATTTCTGTTTAGGCACATGCGTTATAAAGAGACCTCAAAGAAGAGTACTTAAACAAATGTGGTACCATAATATGATTCTGGGTCTGAGTCTTTTTTAGACACATTTCTTATGTTATGAGACCATAAAGAAGAGTGTTTGGTCTACCTGTGGTACTAGTGTTTGAATCAAGGTCTGGGTCTATGATAGAATCTTTGCTTCAGAATTAGTACCACTGTTTTATTCCATATCTGTGTCTGTTAAGACACATGTCCTTTATTTTGATACCACAAGAAAGAACATTTTGTTCCAAATTCCCAGTCAGGTCAGACAACAGACATAATGCAGTTGTTCCATGGTTATTTAATTGAGCATTTGGTATTTTAAAAATTCCTTGTTCCTTACGAATGAAATCCTAAAAAACATCTTTAAAAAATAAACACTTCTCATTGTCAAAAACATACAAAATCTAGAAGTATTGTCATGTAAACCATCTGTTTGGTTTGCCAAAGGTTAGAGATTTTCTCTGGGTACTCAGATTTCCTCTACCATTCCAGAACTGACTTCAATATAAGTGAAAGAATCTTGACTGAGGTTTGATACCATTACTTCATTCCACTCGGCTCCACTATACAATTGGCTGAGAAATTAAATGGGATATGAGATACAAACTTTTTTTCTGATAAGGTTAATAATATTTTGGTGACCACATCAACTTATTTGCACTATTTTCAGTTGGACCTCTAGCATTATCAGACTGAGGTTGATATTATGTAGGGGTACACATAATTATCAGTAATAATGACCTATTTTATTAGATGACATAATATAAAGACTGAACTTGATCTGTGCACATATGTAAAAGTTAAAATAAACTAAACGTGATTCTTCTGCACATGCCCATAGACTTATAAACAGCCTCACAATAAATTACTTTTCTGGTCTTCATATATGTCTAAGTTTATTTCATCAGTATTAATTTCTGAAAATTTTTGTTTATAACAATGTCTAAAGCCTGTAAAGTCAATAGTTTTTTTTTGTTTGAATTATGGATTAGAACACAAGATTACCTTTTGGATGGGACACTGGTTCGTTACAAACTTTAAATTTAATAACCCCCATCTGTCGTAAAGTTTGGGGATTTCTTATCATGATGTTTAATTGTCATCTGATTTTTCGTTTATTATTACTGGAGAATATAATACCTGGAGTGTTCAAAATTAAAAAATCGTCATAGAAAGTCTATTAGAAACTCTGGCTCACGAAGACTTACACACATATAGAATAAAAATTCTGTTTTATTTCGGAAAAAATGAAAAATTACTGATGTAAAACTTAACATTTTGCAAACAACCAACTAACCCACTGACCAACCAGCTGACCAACTGACCAAACAGCCATCACTTAAGATGTTTTATTTGATTTATAAAATTATAATGAAAGAAATGGTTTACATCAGCATAAATAATCAAGTTGAAAATAAATAGGTCATACTGATTACCTAGATATTTTTCTTTAGCAAGTACCTGTAGCATAACTGATGATTATTGCTGGTAATTATTGTATAAATTGATTAGGAATTTAACCTCTGATCATAACCCTAGATATTGTTTAAATTGTTTACCAGTAGTCTGAATAATTTGTTGATGCCTCTTAACGCAGCTTTATACCAGTAGTCTGAATAATTTGTGGATGCCACTTAACACAGCTTTATACCAGTAGTCTGAATAATTTGTGGATGCCACTTAACACAGCTTTATACCAGTAGTCTGAATAATTTGTGGATGCCACTTAACACAGCTTTATAAAAGAGTATAAATGTTTTTTTTTTTTTTTTTTCAAGGAAATGATGTTTTAAAATAACTCTAAAGTGGTTTTAAATGTACATTTGACCCAATTTTTTGTAAGTACAGAAATTTTGTTTGGTATCAATGTCCTTGTTGTTTTGATACTTAAGTAAGGAGATTTGAGAAACCTTGAAGCAGTAAGTGGTGTTAAAGTTAAAGACACTTTCATGATTCGCTCATTATATGTTTATTATATTTTTAGATTATACAGACTATGAATATGTATAGGTAATTTTTTGTTAAAATTGAAATTAAAATTTTTATTACAGCAACATGAAAAGCATTGTGAACCAGCTATGTCAGGAGTTTATGAATGATATAATTAAAGTGACCAGTGGTCAAGATGATGATGATGACCCAGCAGTTTTACAGAAGTATCTGTTGGAGGGAAGAGGATGGTTATTGTTGTATATTCTATACAAAAATGGAGTACAGGTATAATTTCAGTGTTTTTTAAATTGTTAGAATTTTACGTATGATCATTCCTCAGACCAAAGAGGTCTCTGTACAGTGTACTATGAGGCATATCATGTAATAATATATCTGATAGATCTGATATTTCCATTGGATATCAAATACATGTTCATAACATATTCCTGGAACAATGTCAAATATAACAAGACAGCTGTTATTCCTAATCATTATTCCACACAAATATTATGGTATATGTAATGCCTGTTAGTCTCATTTAATTTTAGCAAATTTGAAAGCTTCGTTATACTGGTTCATGTACTAGATTTGAGTACCATGTTTTAGCACCATTGTCTTTTGTTAGATACTGTAAACATACTAATTTTAGCATGTACCTATTTTAGCGCAATTTACATTCTCCACTAAATCACTGTGGATTTAAATTAGCTGCAAAACAACTTTTTAGAAACAGACTATAAGTCAAAACATGATTGATATTAGTACCACTGTTTTAGAGTAAAAAATGTTAAAATTAATACAGTGCTAAAATTAGTATGTTTACAGTAGTTTATTTTCCTTACTGAGAGAGATTGACAGTTGCTTTGTTTTGGGTTTTACGTACACTTGTATGAAGTAAAGATAATGTTATGCCATCCATATTGTGGAAATTTTTTCGCTGGGTTATACAGAAGGTTCTTTATTATAAAAAAACAACTCCTCCTACAGTTTTCAACCAAGAATTTCTAAACTCCACAGAATGTTTCTTTATGATTTTAAAGATGTGCACATCTCTTTGTTAATTATTTAAGATCTTTTTCCCCCACAATATGCAGATTTCAGGCAACCTGGTCAAATGGGTCTTTGACCTATTTTTAGTGTCATCTGGATGTGCAGGTGAGATTCACAATTATTGTTGTCTTTCTGTTAAAAGTCTTTTTTTTAATTCTTATTTCAGTCTTTGAGTGTCAGCAGAGAATTTGGAAAGCTATTGGTGTCCTTGTTGCCATGGTGTTTAAAGTTTGAAACATCAGAGACATCCCTGAGCAAACCAGGTATTTTAATTTGTAATTTTATTGGAATTGTGTTATACACTGCAAATCAATGTTCATGGCAAAATGCAGATAAGTCATGTTTACTTAGTGTGTCAAAATAAAATGCTTTTGAAGTGACAAATGACAGATTATATTAATTTCCCTAAAATAAAGTTTTTGGGAGGGGCATGTAGGAAATACCCTGTTCATCAGTCTGTCTTTTCCACGGCCTATTCATACCCATATTGTGTCTGCCCATCCATGGATTGTTTTTATTAAACTTAGCACAAATGTAAACCAACATGGAATGATTTGTTTCATACCAAATTTAGGTGAAAGGTCAAGGTCATAAGGTCAAAGATATTATATTTCACCCCTGTAGATAATGTAATTTCACCACTCTCTCAAGAGACTGCTTTGTTGCATTTTATGTCAGGTTATGATTTTTGTTTGGTACAAATTTGCAAAAAAGTGTTATAACTTTAGAAAGTGTTATAACTTTAGAACTTTTTCCAATAAACATTAAAATTTTTGTTGCTCCGATTTTGTCGAACCTGTCATTGCCATAAGGTGAGACTTAGGTGTTACTTTTCTGGTGTCGTCGTAGGCGACTACTGTTGATTAGGTAAAATAGCATCAGTGTGGTGGTTGAGTGAAATGTTGAAATGTAATTTGGCAAAAGGCATACATTATTGTCAGTAAAACATGGTTGTTTTTTTTTCTTTTTAAAGAACAGAAATCTTAAATGGGAAGAAAATCACAAGTTATGATAAACCTACTTTCTACATTCATTCAAATTTGATTTTCCTACTTGATAAAACTTGTATATATCTTTTATATTCCAAAAAATAGTCTCGATAGAATGCTTCATCCATTCACAGACTGGTTATCTTTCATATTCCAGATGATCTTGGTAAAATGCTTCATCCATGAAAAAACTGCTGCTTATCTTCCATTTCAGATGATGATCTTGATAGAACACTCCATCTTTAACAGACTGCTGCTTATCTTCCATTTCAGATGATGATCTTGATAGAACTCTCCATCTATTAACAGACTGCTGCTTATCTTCCATTTCAGATGATAATCTTGATAGAACACTCCATCCATTAACAGACTGCTGCTTATCTTCCATTTCAGATGATGATCTTGATAGAACACTCCATCCATTAACAGACTGCTGCTTATCTTCCATTTCAGATGATGATCTTGATAGAACACTCCATCCATTAACAGACTGCTTCTTATCTTCCATTTCAGATGATAATCTTGATAGAACACTCCATCCATTAACAGACTGCTGCTTATCTTCCATTTCAGATGATAACCTTGATAGAACACTCCATCCATTAACAGACTGCTGCTTATCTTCCATTTCAGATGATTATCTTTATAGAACACTCCATCCATTAACAGACTGCTTTTGTCACCTTAATAAATCAGCAAAATGGAGAAAAGCCAACAAACACAGAGAAAAAGCTATTCCACAATTCAGTCAAGAGAAAAGTGTGAGAGAGACACAGCATGAAGAAAAAAACCAAAAAAGATACAAAAAACAAGCACCAGAAAAAGTTGACAATATTTCGTCAGAGTCTGATGCAGAACAATCAAAAAGTACAGAGCGTAAATTAAAACATACCAGTCGACGGTATTATAGGTATAGTTATAACCCAGAGCCTCAGCAGGCTGCCGCACATCAGAATTCAGACGAGGAGGAGGAGCAAGAGGAGATCAAATTACTGATTTCCTCAACAGATGTTAACGTCAAACACATGACTTCTCCACAATATCTCTGTTCACTGATTGTTGACCTGATACAGGAAATCTCCTTTTTAGACTTAAACCAAACATCAATGAGCAAGGTCTTATGTCCAACTGTCATGCCAAATCTTCTTCATATATTTTCAAGTTTTTATCCAAAGAGTAAAGCAGATAAAAGTAGAAATGATGATGTCATGGCAGCTAGTTGGAAAAACTGTGATAGAATTTTCTTTCAGAGGAAACTTTTGAGACTTATTCTAACCCTTGGTGGTATCATTGCAACTCAACAAAATGGTGTCAACATCCTCGTTGTCCATAAATTTACATCAATATTGCTAGATCTTGCCCAGCAAGTTTATGGTTTACATAAGATAAAGGCACATTTGAGTGTGACATCAGACAAACTTACCAGTGTCATGATAAATTTTCCAGTTGACCTGGTGTTTATGTCTGAAATTGTTCTTGGGTTTATGATGTGTCTTGACAATGTTTTTATGTGTCTGTCATTGAATCTAGTCCACTTCCAAAAGGCAGTCCACCTGGTGGAAGATTTTGATGATAACCATGGATTTGAACTTGTAGAGTTTATAATTTGTTCGTTTGATCAATCAAAAACAAAGTCAGGTGATTCTAACTTTGAAATTGATTGGCTGGATGAAGAACCAATAAGAATTGTCTCTTCATTTTTACACACAATTAAGTCAGTAAAAGTGAATTATATTCACAGCATGAAATGCTTGAAGAAAAAACATCAGAAATGTAGATATAGTTTTTATTTTAACCACCACCATGACATTTTGGGACTTCCTGTCACCCAAGGTGAGGATTCTGGGATGGAAAATGCCAGGGGAGCATCACCACAAGTGACAGTATGTCTTGTGGCATCATGGTGTGGTTTGTTTCTAGATTTACTGCCTAAAATTTCATCCAAATTTTTACAGATTGAAGTTCTGAGAGTTGTGTGCTTATCTGGTATTTGTTGTTGCATGAGTCTTGAATCTTTAGTGAAAGGAATTCTGGGAGCTATGAAACATTTTTCTCCTGCAGTTAGAAATCATGCTTTAGAGGCACTAAATAGGGTTATTTTAGAACTGTTTTCTTACAGTGAAGAAAAATCAAGGACAAAGTCACGTCAATCTTTTTTATGTCAAAATTGTATGACAAACTTGGCACAAAAGTATAAAATACAAGAAATGCAAGGATTTTTTGCAGGAGAGAATGTGATTGACAGTGGGTTTTCAAGTCATGATCAGGAAAAAGTAAACATTAGTGCCATGTCTGTAACATCAAAATGGTCTGTTTTAGATGAATTTAGAACCTTGTTATTTTGTGAAGACTTTTCTTTAGCAGAAATTGTTGCCAAACATCTGTACTATCTTGCCATTCATGGTAGTGTTAAATTAAAAGAAGAACTATTTACTAGGATATATATTCATGCTTTTTCATCATTTCTTGGAAATTTGAAATTTCATCCCCAGAGTTCATCAGAAGAAGATTTGCCTCCTAAAAAGGAATTCTCAAAAGAGGTTCAACTACATTGTCTGTCTGCACTTCCCTATCTATTACAAGTAGATACAGTACTGCAGACATTTCTGACAAAACGTGGCATTGGTAACATCTGTAACTTGTTAGAGGATTATTTCTTGAGAGTTCCAGTTTTAAAAGTTTTTGAAACACTTGTGTTTTTGGATGAACAAAAATTAGCACAAAAATTATGTCAGAATGAGGATTTAACTGCATCAGGACAGGAACGTAATATTAATGATGGAATGGTCATCAAAGCTTTCATAAATGGTTTAGCACGTAAGACTGATTGTAATGCAAAGTCAAATATGGTACCACAAAGTTCTGACACTGACAGTGGCCTGTCAGACAATGCCTCAGATTTATGTTCTAGTACCAACTGGCATGACTTCTCTGCAAAAAACTTACCAGTTATTGTTGATATGTGGGAAAGTTGTGAAAGAATTTGTCTCCATAGTGAAAAATTTGTCTTTCATTTGAAAAACTCAGAATGTTTGAAAATTGCAGAAAGAACATTGATTTATATTCTTGAAGAGTTATTAAGTACAACGAAATGTGACAAAACAATGGAAGTATTATCACAAGAGTCTGAGATGGAAACTGATACCATGGCAACTGCCAATAGTGAAGGAAAGATACCGGTCGTCTGCTTCATGAAGCTGTCATTGTTGAGAGCATTATTGACTATATGTAGTTCATGTTACTTGCAACTTCCAAAAGAGGTAAGAATGTTTACATAATGGTATTTTTTAATAAGTTGTATTTGATAAATATATGATTCACAAAGGTACTCTCTAATATTTCTGTTTTTTGCGGAATCATTTTTTCTGCTGTGTATGAATATCAACTTACATTTCACTGTGTTCAGAAAAAGAGGTAATAAGATAATGTGTGATTTGGGTCAAAGGGGGATAAGTGTTTGGCACAGAGTAAAATTGGATTTTTGTAGTATAAAAGGTCAAAAACTTCTCAAATTTTATGGAAAAAGTTGTCCTGCCTAAAAAGTGTGTGACACAGCTGTCATGCAAATGGTAGTTTTTTTTTGTTTTTGTTTTGTTTTTTTTTTAATATTGTGGCTAATTGTGCAAAGTATTTTATTAAAATCTAAAAAAAAGTACTTTTTGGGTGAGACGAACAAACTGCAGATGTTTATAACTAGGATGGTTTAGATTTTGATATCATACACATGTAGTGATAAATCTTTATGAAGGACAAACACATTTAAAACATAACAATGATATCTGTTAAATAAATTTTTTTATAATAAATGTATTTAATCCATATATGGGGATGATGAAAGATAAAAACACATATATATATGGTAAGTTGTTTGATAGTGATGTTCACTCACAAGTACTTAATAAAAAATAAAACAGGAAATAACATTATGATAAATAATTACGAGTTGACTGGTATGAGTTTATTTATTTATTTATTTATTTGTTTGTTTGTTTGTTTGTTTGTTTTTCTTTTTGATTTTTGTGTTTAAGTACCAAATAAAACTTTTGTATATAATAATATCTTAAGCATAATTTCACATTTATACTGGAAATTAAAAGATTTGGATTTTAAAAAAAAACCTTTTGGATATATATATATAAATTTTAAATTTTGAATTTAAAAAAACCAACTGAAAAAAGCAAAAACTTCCCTGTGTTCCCAGTTCATTGTTGCCAATATAATTTTCATTAAGCAATTATGTCACCTAAATATATCCCTAATATTTTATAAATATTTTTACTATTTAACTCTCATAAACATGAATGATTTATGTGAAAGTGTTTTTTTTTTCAAGTTAGTAAAAAAAAAACAAAAAACTGTATTCTTGTTGAATCGATATTAATCTATGTTCTCTTCTTTCAAGTACACAAAGGATGGGGTACAAGTTAAGATGTGGAGGACAATAAAGGGATCATTCCAGGGATTTACAACATTACCTGCTGCAAAACTTAAGACCCTGTTTGATGTCCTACTAAATGCTGCCATGCCAAAGGTATCAAGTATCTTGGACTATAAACAGGCCAACAGTTTATATCAGATGGTAGGTTCATTTAAGATATCACTATGGTTACTAGATATATGTATATGTAATAAGAAATTAGTTGTTCTCATTGCCTCCCCCCTAGAATAATCAAACTGTGTGTCTTACATATAAATGAATAAGGAAGTAGCTGTTCTCATTGACCCCTAGAATAATCCAACTGTGTCTAACATGTAAATGATATTTTTTATAATCATTAATATTTGTTGGATAAAAATTTTGTGGTATTTTGCTTTTAAGAAAATGATTGGAGAAATTTTTTTGGACTTCAGTTTTGTGAAAAAATTCCTTTTGGAGGCTTAATAATGAAATTTTTTATTGATGTAAAATTTCTTGGTTTTCACTAACCTGTGAAAATTTCTAAATTCAATCCCCTGCAAACATTTGTAATTTTAAAGTATGTACATATACCAAAAAAGAAAAAAAATTATCAGCTCTTGCTTGCATTGCCCTAGAGATTGTTGCTAAGTGGCATGTGTTTTTGTTGAAGAGCCAACCTGACAAGAGTTGAATATATATTTTTATAAATCAGAAGTACAATTCAGATAGTGTATATGTACTAATTTTAGGATGTACATATTTTAGCGCACCTTACATTCTTTTTTTAGAAACAGACTAAAAGTATAACATATATTTTAGTGATTTAAATTAGCTCCACTGGCCTAGCATGGAAATCGCTAGAATTATGGTAGTAGGATTACAGTAATATTAGTGTATACTGTTTAATATGTATGTAGATGTACATATTCCTGTATATGTGAATTTTATAATAAAAATATATTTATTTTAGTTCATAAAAGATGATGAAATAGAAGATGAAGAAGTAAGACAGCTATTACAACTTAGTAGTGATGATGAAAATGACTCCATATTTAATACTGATCGTGGATACGATGCTGACAGTGAGTGTTCAAGTGACAGAAAGGAGGTCAAACTCAGTGAAAGCACTACTCAGAGGATTTATTATGCTTCATTATTTCGTCTTCTGATTGAGTTACTAATAGAGTCCCAGCAGACTACATCAGGACAGGAAGTTCTACCCATAATTCTCTTGAAATTATTACAGATTCTGAGAGCCAATCAAACTGCTGTAATGGCTGTTTGTGATGAGGTATGAGCAAACCTTAGTTCACTATGTTTTATACTCTGTATATAATTTTTTTAAAAGAAATTTTTAAAAAATCTTATTGATTTTATAAAATAAAGCCTATTCGAAGCGCTTCTTTTGCTTATTGCTGTGTGCCAAAATTCTCCAAACAGACTGCTAGGTTTTCTGATTTGTCTTTATATTGAGATTTGACAGAAAAAATGTGATCGATGATTTTTATATACACTGTATATAATATATATATGTATGTATATACACATACATGTCCAGGTTATAATTTATTGAAACAAATTGTACACCAAAAAATAAAATGGTTACATTGAATTATGTTTTAAAATGGAGTGTAGAGGAGTAGAGTCAGGGTTTATTTTGATTAACATGCAGGTTCAGAAGCATTGTCTACACTAGTAGGTCCCTTCCAGATGACTGGCCAGCTGCACGCATGGTAGATTTTAACCCCACATCTCCATTTTTTTTTACGATCATGTGGATTGGAATTTGAAACTTTGCAGTCTCTACATTCTCTTCCTGTTAGATTTTTCAAGACATTTTTGCACAGCCAACACCTCGCTTTCAGCAACTTGTAAATCATGTGCACACTTGATTGTACTGCTGGATCTTGTACATGTCCATGGTTGATTATTTTATCATTTTAGGGACTATTAACTGATATTTTAACTGGTTTCTGGAAACAACTTGTAGAAAATCAAGAGAACAAAGACACCTCAGGTAATCAAATATTAGTTTTAAATTTTTACTTATTTACTTTCTTTAAAAAAATTGCATTTAGCAACAATTATTTACTGAATTTTGCATTCAATTTCTGTACAAAGTACATTTGACATTCATTGTGTTTTAACTTTCTTTATTGTGTTGTCATTATGAAAGGCAGTAGCTGGTTTCAGACACATTAAATTATGATAAAATATTTTGCATAATTTTAATTAAAAAATAGGAGGGCACTATTTATATAAGGCAAATACATGCTTTGAAGTGCAATTGGCAACATTTGAAATGAATTTTTATCACACTGATTTTAGATTGAGAAGATTGGCTCAAGTGCACAAGTATAGTAGATCTTATGCCAAACCCCCATTATGAGAAATGACATTTAATGTTAATTTTTGCTGTAATGATAGACTAGATGTACAGACAAGCTATACCATTCTTGAAACTGCTATTGTTTTAATTTTTCAGTAAGAAACTCATTACTATCACTGATTCAGCTTTTAGCACAACACCGATTGACAGCTCATGAACTACAAAAAATTCTGCAATTATTTCAATATTCAAAAATACCAAAGGTAAATATAACATAGATACACATATTATTTTGTGTGCTTTTACCACACATTGTGTCTTTTTGGGTTCGACCCCCTACCGGGTCTGACCAGAGACTTGAATGTGGGTAGTGACTGTTCTTTTGCCAAGCACTCGGCATTACAAAATGAAAGTCAGGGTTCATTCGGATGGGAATTAAAAATAAATGAGGTCCCATGTCATGGTATGCGTGGCACGAAGAAGACCCTGCTGTATAATACCATTAGCGTAATGCAAGGCAAAATTTCTGCACTTTTGCCTTTAGCTGATGACATCTTGATATAAGTGAAATATTCTTGACTGGGACGACAAACACCATTACTCAACTCAGCTCACTCTCTTGAGTTTTTAAGTTAAAAAAATCTAAGCACATCTGAAAAACTTAAGTCAGACACCTGTGGAAAGTTGCAAGGTTTTTGCAGTATCTGATTGGCTGAATTTTTCAAATATTAGTTATTGATTTGAAGGTCATTACAACTTAATTATGAAATTGAGTCACTAACACTTGTATGACCTACTATTGTAATAAACCAACTGTATCATTTTTTTTGCAAGCAATAAAATAAATTTACTTCTGAAACATCGGATAAAGATAAATTCTGAAAGATTACATCATGAACATAAAAGTAGGTCACTTTGATATGACCTACTTTTATTTATTTATTTATTTATTTTATTTTTTTTATTATTATTTTTTTTTTTCTCCAGTTTTCTGGTTATCTAGTTATTATTTGTAATATTTGTTTTATAACAATTATATTTTTTTCTCTTTCTTTTTGTATAGGATCTTTTGTTATCAACATTCATGTCAGTTGTTGAAAATTCAACAATGCAACCATATCTATCTCTAAAGTTCCCAGTAAAAAGAAAAGACAAAGTCCATATTGCAAAGAATAGATTTACCAAATCATCATCATTTAGGGACAGAGCCAACTCATCCTCTCCCATGTCACATAGTCTGTCATGGAAAAGACTTTCATCCACACCAGATTTAACAGATGATCATGGTGGTATAGATTTAATGGACAATGACAAAATATTTGAAAGTGAAGATGAACTCAAGTGCTGGAATGTATCTGCTGTTTATAGGACTTTGACAGGTGGAATTTCCTGGCCTCCAATAGAAACTGGCTTTAGTCTCTCCATTTGGTTACAGTTTGATAGAGTTCAAGGTTGCTCTAGAAAGGAATCTAGTTCATCTTCACAATGGAGGTTACTATACAAGCTCAACAGGTAAATATTGATCTCTGTCACGACCTAGTTCCAAATGAGACTTCTTATACCCCTAAAATTAAGTTTTTTTTATTTTTCCTTATTTTTCATTTTTTTAAATTTTTAATTTTTTTATTTTTAAGAAGGAGGGGGGGGGGGGGTATATAGATTTGAGCCTGTCTGTTTTATATCAAAACCTACCAGTATTTTTAATATTATACTTGTTTTCCATTAATGAGGGGAATTTGGTACAGTTCAAAATCATGATTTTCTTGTTTTGGGAATTGATATTGTTATAGTTCTCCCATGTTTCAAATCAAATGAAGTAATAATATTATTAGTGACCTTAGCATTTAAAAATGTTACATTGGACTTGTAAATTTTGCAAGAATACTTATCAGTCAACTGTGTCACATAAAAATTGGTTCTAAAACAGTTGTGCAAGATATTATCCTCTGCAGAGGAAATTAATTTCTTTGATTTCAGTATTCTTTACCACTGCAGCATCACTATAGATCTTAGTAACAATAAGCACCTGTTAGAATTGGTTCATTATAAAATACAAAATTTAGAATCAAAAGGGGGCAAGTTCCTGTATTATCTACAACATTGAAATTATAATGTCATGATAATATAATATAATGCATTAAGACATGTAGAGAGTGGAGTGGAGTAATGGTGTTTTACACCCAAGTCAAGATTCTTTCAATTATTACGAGGCAGTCAGTTCTGGGATGGTGTAGGAAACCTGATTGCCTTGAGAAAACCACTGACCTTCGGCAAGTGAACTGACAAACTTTCTCACACTAGGATCTGTCCTGAGTGGGATTCGAACCCAAGGCAGTGAGAGGTGCTGTGATCCGTAAGCAAGCGTTTTAGACCACTAGCCACCGAGGCCCCTCTAGGACATGTAAATACAGGCTATGTGTGATAGCAACTGATGAAGTTAATGAAAAAAGTACTCCCGTCTGTGGACTTTTACATATAAATATATATATATAATTGGTATTTGTAGAGTGTTCTGCTGCAAAGGTTGTTCAAGGGAGACAACCCACAGTAGTTATAGCAGATTGTTTACATATATGCTCCATTGGAAATAAAGACAAATTGTTTGAAATATGGTCTGACTGTAATTCTGGATATTTGCTCTTCAGGTAAAAATTTTTATTTGAAATAGTTTATGTCTCGAACCATTATGAGATTACAAAAACAATTTTATTGTTAATCTTAAATGTTTCAGAGATGAATTTAATCTTTTTCATCTGAAAGAATAAATATGATATGTTATTGGTCTGAAGAATAAAGCAGGGCTTGAAAATTCTTGCTAGACATGGATCATTGACTCTGAAATCTGCTGAATAAGAACAAAAATTCTGAGTCCTAAGACCAGTGACTTAACAGTGAAAAATTTGTTTTATAATTTATTAGTCTCTTTATGTTATCTGTGGTTTTATTTACATAATATAATTTAGTAATTTTTATATGTCACATTCAAGGTTGACATCAGAATCTGGTGATGCAGAAATTGTTTTGAAAGAAGCCGTTGCTAAGGATGTTAGCTCCCCTGGACAGTGGCGCCATGTAATGATCTCCTATGTTGAGACTATGGAAAGCAGAAAACAGAACCCAACAGATGACAGCGTTAACTCAGCTTTGCTAACAGGAAAAGTAAGACTTCCTCTTGGTCAAAAATAATTTTTTTTTAACAAATAAAAATATTTACCTTGCATATTTCAGAATAAAGATAATTATTATGTTATTTTGATAGGGAAACATCAATTACATAATGTTTCAATGTTTGGCACAAACATTATTTCAGAATTCATGATCATGTGGGTACAGCAAAACTTCATTGATTTGCTGTTGTTTGACTTCATATCAGTAGTTATTTAGTCTATATGATTCTTAGTGATTTAGTTTTCTATAATCTGGTATATAGTTAGTTATCTTTACAATCAGTCTGTCTTTTCACTTTAAAAATCCTGCTGAAGTCAATTCCTAGACAGAACAGTTATTCAAGTTGATGTATGATGGTAAGAATTTGAAAGAAGGGAACTGAGTGAGTTGTAACACAAATTGAACAATGAGTCAAATTTAACAGTGAGCATTCAAATGTAACACAAATTGAACAGTGAGTGTTCATTTGTAACACATATTGAACAGTGAGTGTTCAGTTGTAACACATTGAACTGAGTGTTCAGTTGTAACACAAATTGAACAGTGAGTGTTAAGTTGTAACACAAATTGAACAGTGAATGTTCATTTGTAACACATTGAACAGTGAGTATTCATTTGTAACATATTGAACAGTGAGTGTTCAGTTGTATCACAAATTGAACAGTGAGTGTTCAGTTGTAACACAAATTGAACATTGAGTGTTTAGTTATAACACAAATTGAACAGTGAATGTTCATTTGTAACACATTGAACAGCGAGTATTCATTTGTAACATATTGAACAGTGAGTGTTCAGTTGTTTCACAAATTGAACAGTGAGTGTTCATTTGTAACACAAATTGAACAGTAAGTGTTCAGTTTTAACACAAATTGAACAGTGAGTGTTCAGTTTTAACACAAATTGAACAGTGAGTGTTCATTTGTAACACAATTTGAACATTGTTGTCACTGTACTATAATTTCTACATTTTTAGCTGACCTAAGCTGAAAGCTCAGATGAGCTATTGCCATCCATCTTCTTCCGTCGTGCATAAACTTTTTACATTTTAATCTTCTCCTCAAAACCACTGGGCCAAATTTAATGAAACTTGGTAACCATCATGCCTTGGTGAAGCTCTTTCAGATTTGCACAAATTAGGAGTTATGTCCCCTTGGGGCCCCATAAGGGGGGAAAATAGTGCAAAACTTTAAAAATCTTCTCCTCTGAATCTACAAGAGATATACCATAGTTATTTCATTCATAACATCCTTAGGTCAGTCTGTTTTTCAGATTTGCACAAATGGTAGCCATGGGGCTCAATATGGGGAAATTGTGAGGCACTGAGTGGGGAAATTGCTAAAAATTATATATTTGTCACTATATCTTGGAAACTTTTAACTTTTTGTATAGGCATGTATATTGTAGGTGTTGACATGACAGTCATTTTGATATATGGTTACAAGGTCATATGTTGAAAGGTCAAGGTCACAGCTGCAGAAGAAGACTTAAATTGCTAATTATGTTGAAAACTATTAACTTTTTGTATAGGCATGTATATTAGAATATTGTAGGTATTGACATGATGATCATTTTGATATATGGATTAAGGTCATATGTAGAAAGGTCAAGGTCACAGCTGCAGAAGAAGACTTAAATTGCTAATTATCTTGAAAACTATTAACTTTTTGTATAGGCATGTATATAACAATATTGTAGGTATTGACATGACTGATCATTTTGATATATGGTTCAAAGTCATATGTAGAAAGGTCAAGGTCACAGCTGCAAAGAAGACTTAAATTGCTAATTATGTTGAAAACTATTAATTTTTGTATAGGCATGTATATTAGAATATTGTAGGTATTGCGACAACTGATCATTTTGATGTATGGTTCAAGGTCATATTGTTGAAAGGTCAAGGTCATGGTGCAAAAAAGACCTAAATTGCTTATTATCTTTTAAACTGTCAACTTTTTGTATAGGCATGTATAATTCGACTATTGTAGGTATTGACATGACGATCATTTTGATATATGGTTCAAGGTAATATGTTCAAAGGTCAAGGTCATATCAACATAGGAATACTAAAATTATTAATTATCTCGAAAGCTATTAATTTCATGTATAGGCATGTATATTAGAATATTGTAGGTATTGACATGACAATCATATGGTTCGAGGTCATATATGTTCAAAGGTCAAGGACATAGCTGCATAAGTATACTGAAATTGATAATGATTTGGAAATTATTCATTGCACTACAGTTACTTCATGCATATTACATAAGCTACTATAATGAAATGTGAGTGGATATATTTCTGATTAAGTTTTGTGGGAGTTCTTAACTTGAGAAAACTTTTAAAGTTTCGGTTCTTAATATATTGTCTATTGCACTTTGCAAACAATCTTGGACATATATATCTTCAGGTGAGCGTTAAGGCCCATGGGCATCTTGTTAGATACACTTTCTCTCTTTAAACTGATGTACCTGTAATTATCTCTGAAATTAAGGTAAAACATGTAAGACACAAACATTTTTTCACTGACGTAAAATTCTTTTTAATAACCAGAATTTATTGTTAATTTTTAGGTGACTTTAACAGTTGATGGTTGGAGAAAGCATGAAGTTACAATGGACCACAGTGTCCAAACTTTAAATGCAAGACCAAAACAAGAAACTTTAAATCCTTCAATATATATTGGACACACAGTAGATGATCCATCTGATGTATATACACTTGGACATTGGTCACTAGGGTCAGTAATGTTGTTTAAAGGTATGTACCACACTTCACAATACATACATTTGGTTAATGTTATTTTAGGGAAGGTGGAGGAAAACAGAATGCACAAAGATTGATTGATTCAATGGGGTTTTACATCTGAATCACAGATTTTTCACTCATATTGAGACGACCACAGACATGGGTGAAGTGGTTGAAATTTTGTGCAGTGTGCAGGGTGGGTTCTTCAGTGTGCCACAGAGTGCATCAGTGTTTAGGGTCTCCTCGAAGTACCCAGTGACTTTTTTTTTTCTAAATGTCAAGTGCTTGGCAAAAGAACATTCACTATCTGTTTTTAAGTCTTGGTCAGACTTGGCTGGGGTTCTAACCCCAACCTCCTACAAATGAAAACAAAAATATTTAAAAAAGTAGGTTCTTTAAAAATATAACTTACATGAAAAATTTCCAATTAGTATGTTTTATATGTATTATGGTTGGTGATAGATTGATGCATCAGCCTCTATCTTTTTTTATTATAAGACTGTTGATTTTAATTTTATTGGCATTTCATTATAGAAAACATAAATACATTTCTTATTGCATCAACTGTAAGAACTGTAGATGTTATATAGGTATTGTTATGGTGACTGGATGACAGATGGGCAGCATTTGAATTGCTTGTTTCCAAATAATAATTCCTTACAATTAGCCTGTTTTACTTTTTTTTTGCCCAGTACCTTATCATGTTAGCCCCTTGATAAAATTTATGTCTGATATTGTAAATAAGGGTTCTCTAATCTGATTGGTTGATGATTTCCAATTGATTGTACTATATGAGCAGACAATACATTAATGCTTGATGATGTCTTATTTTATTGTTGAAGAAGATTTTTTTTTTGTAAAACAACTTATGTTTCTTTGTTTTATATAAGTTTTCATTTTATTTTTTTTAGGAACAAATATCAGCAATGATGCCTGTTTCCATCTATACTCTCTGGGTCCAAGTTGTCGTTCCATAAGTAAATGTGACTGTTCTAGTGATAATGTTATTTTGTCACCAAACCTGACCAAGCAAGTTGTAGTACATTCAAACATACAACAGGATACACTGGCAGGTGTCAAATCCATCAGTCTAGATGAACTAAGGGTATTTATTCTCATATAAAATGTATTTGTTTTATGTAACTAATGTACCTATTTTCATGTTTACTGATTTCATTTACTTCTTAATGAAAGATACAAATTTTCCAGTTGAATTACACAAACTTGACAAAAGCCATAACTGCCAAGAATCTTTACAAAAGCTATAGCACCCAAGAACACATTCAAAGTCACAGCAATCAAAAACATGTCCAAATCTATTGGAGCCAAGAACATGTAAAAACCTAAGGAACCAAGAACATTACAAAAGCTAAAGCAACAATGAACACATAAAAGACATAGCATCTAAGAATGCATCAAAGGCCATAGCAACTAAGAATGTATGAAAGTCATAACAACCAAGAACCATTAAAAAAATAGCAACTAAAAACATGCTACAACAGTACAAATATAACAAAAAATAAGGTACAAGTTAATTTTATTGAGAATAATGATTGTAAATTTGGATGGGCACCAGAATTACCAGATTAAATGTAGGCCCTAACCATCCAGTAATTGTACAGTAATTAAATATGAACATTTTAAAAACTGTGAAACCAACTATGTAAATTATAACATGACATAGTATGTGAAAGACAAAAACTTAAGTAAATGATAATGATCAGCTTCCTGCCATCCATTAATAACACCACTGCTGTTTAATGGTTTAGCAGTTTTGTGTATAGTCATCATACAGTCACTGTTACATCACATAAAAGCATTTATTTCTGTTGTTGTTTAGTCATATAAAGAAACACAAATGACCAGCACATCAAAATCAGCCTATTTACATACTCTGATGAAAGAGTTATGGTTTTAAATATGTTAATTTAATCATGTGTAAGTGTACTTTATTCAGTCTTTGAATTGTTCAACAAGTAAAACACAAGTACTTGTTGATTATTTATCTAATTAATGTAAGTTACCTAGATTTTGTATACCTTTTATACTGTGATAATAATGTGTTTGATTATTTCTGTTTTCAGTCCAGTATTCAGATTCACTATAGTCCTTGGCTACCAAACCATTTCTGTATATACAGTGGAATTATGGGAAGGCAGGAAATGTCACCTGCTTTAGGCCAGTAATTTGGGACTTCCTTCTCAACAAAGATTTGACAGTTCATACCTTGCACAGAACCCAGTGGTTGTAAAATCAATGTCCAGTAATGCAGTGTCATCACAGAAACATTATGGATTAGAGAAAGCCATCATGGAAACAGGAGGTTTAGAAGCCATTCTGTTCCTGACTGCGAAGGTAACATTTAACTACTTTGACTCCATCATGTTAGGTCAGAATACTTGTAAAATTCGGGTTTCAAATCCAATTTTTTCTATAAATATACAGTAGTCCATTTCTTGGTCACTCTAGAGTTTAATTTCACTCTTTCAGATCCTATATTGTATGTATGTCAATAATTATTTAATGACCACCTTATAATAAGTCTGGAAAAACTCACATTTTGTTGTGGCTAAAAGTAAATGGGGCCTCGCTGGCCAAGTGGTCTAAAGCATTTTTAAAGATCACAGTGCCTCTCACTGCCTGGGTTTAAATCCCCCTCAGGCAGTTCCTAGTGTGAGAATGGTTTGTGGTTTTCGTAGGGCACCATCTCAAAACTGACTGTCTCAATATAAGTGAAAGAATCTTGACAGGGCATTAAGCACATTATTCCACTATACTCTGCTTAAAGTAAAATGTATTTGGTAACAGTTGAGCCGGATAGGGAAAATGAGATGGATAATACTTTTACAAGTTCTGGTTTTATATCTGTTTTGAATTCACACTTTTTTACAACAGGTGTATGAAGATAATAACCATGACAACCATGAGAAAGATCAAGAACATGAACTCTTACAAGCCAAAGCTTTACATTTACTATTTACTCTGGTTAATCATTCCTCGACACTAGCTAAAGACTTCGTAGAATGTAATGGATACTGTTTACTATCTAAAGTCCTGACAAGTTCTAGAAGCATTGTAGGATATCACACACTCAAGGTATTGTAAAATACAATGAAACCTAGATAACTCCAAAGATATTTTAGTATTTTTGGTAAAACAATTCAAAATGATAATAAAATAAATCTGTTATACTTTAGTTGGTACATTAAATCTTGTTAAAATGAACTGTTCCATTCAGACAATACATATACCAAATCATTTTAATGAATTTAATAGAAAAAATGTTAATCTTTCTAGTTCCATTTTGTATTTGAATCATAGTAGTCATATCTATTTCAGTCAGACATTATTATAGACTGGTCGTTTGTGGGATATATTACATGTAATTAGTTTGGACAAATTCCATTTTAATTTTCAATTGTACATTTGTTTAATAATGTTTTGTTTCAGGTTCTGATGGATGCAAGTACCACTGAACCAGTTTTCCGTTGTGATCCAGAGACAGGAAACTTAATATTAAGAAGGAAATCCGAAGCAATGGTTAAAAATATCACTGTAATAACAGACCTGATCCTTAACTGGAAGATCTGGGAGGGGGCAGAGGAAGGAGTTCATTTACTTCTTTTTCTGTCCTTAGCATCGCTGGTACGAGAAGATCATCATTATCAGAGGTTTAATGTCATACAGTTTCAATCAGTTAATTTGATCAGCAAAATATTCTGTAATTATCAGGTAGGTATTTTTTCTAACAATTTCAGGTTTTTAAATTAATTACATTGTATTAAACATGTAATATTTACAAGTTCTTTATGGAGATATTTTAATCATAATATATGAAAAATGTTAGGTTGCAAATAATGTAGAATCCTTAATATTCATTGGGTTAAAATTTCTTGGTTTTGCCTTTTTAGAAAATTCTGTTAATAGAAATTTTCGTGGAATTGAGTTTTGTGAGAATAAATCCCAATGAGGGCAATGGTAATTGAAAATTTCCAATGACATTTTTTGTAACCCATGAAAAATAACGAGATTTAATCCCCCACAAATATTTGTGATTTTACAGTAGGTAGCCAGCTCAGTCAGTGTAGTATCTAGGTAGTCTTTGAAGGTCCATGACCTAATTCTTTATTTAGCTGCTGCATTTTCTTGTTTCTGTGACAGTTGTTTGTGTTGCTATTTATACTGATAATGAAATGGTTTTAAAATTGAGGGTTATTGAATCTATATTGTTTTTAGTTTCTATAACCTGGAATATATTTAAAAAAAGAAAGGCCAAATGTCTTGGATGACCACTGGAAATTGCTGTCCAATTTTATAAAGATATGCTTAGTCAAATAAAAACAGTTTGTCCAGTTTCATCTAAACATTTTTTTTCAATTGATATATTTATTAAATGAAACTGATTGATCTGAATTTTTTTACATTGCCCTTTTAGCTGACTTTGTCATTAATTTTTCAACATTTGTGTTCCTAGGAACGGATTCAAGATGGTTGTCCATCCTTTTCTCCAGAAATAAGCCAGTGTGTCATCAGCATATTGCAAAGCATGATGGGAACACCACCTGACCTTCACCTTATTGTCGCTATATGTGATTTTCTCTTGTTGGTTCATCCTGCAGCTAATACTTATATCAGTCATTCACAAAGTGGCTTTTATTTTAGTTTGGATTGTGGTAAGTTTCTTTTACACAAATAATGAAATTCATTTAAATTTATGTATTTAGAGATATTATTTTAAGGTATTTAAACAGGTATTTAATCAAATAAGGTAAAAAAAATATGATATAACATGGTGTTAAAATTATTTGCATAGTCATTATTTTGACAAGCAGTAGAGTTTTTTTAATATCACTGAATTAACATATGTTATAAAAATACTGTTGAAATAGGACAAGTTAGTCTAGTCTTGTAATTTGCTAAAAATGTGAAGTGCAAGGTAAAGTCCAATTGGACTTAAGAGGCTAATATTTACTGACTAGTCTAAAGTTCACTGTCTAGGTTAAAATCTATCTTAGGCAGTTCTCAGTTTGAAAAAAAAAATTATTTTTAGAAGATTTGGATTTCTTTTGGTACCCTGGTTTCCCCAACTAATCCAGGACCAACCATCTAGGTACACTGTAAAACTGAAATAATCTTATTGGGCCATTAAACACCATTCTTTCCATCCCATTGATTCCAGTTATGAGGATTTCACTTTGTTAATTATTGATCATTGAACACCTTGTTTAATTATAAAAAATAGATACACCAACTGGGCCAGTAACACATTGGAATCAAGATATCAGAAATAAACTGCCTCATCCAGCTAATATGAGTACACCAATCAAACAAGACAATGATACTGATCTGGAGTCTAAACATGGTATGTATAGTTATTTAATAGTATCTTATGTAATCAGCCAGAAAATAGTCTATTGTCTCACTGACATGACATCTTTATTGGCCAAAAGGCAAGACTTAACACTTAGGTTTATGATGTGACAAAATAGGAAGTTTAGATAAATTTAGCTTGTATTTTATATGACGTCATAATGATAGCATTGAAATTATCCTGTATCCTTTTGAAAAACAACTTTAAATTTAGCTTGCATTTTATATGACATCATAATGATGACATTTAAATTATCCTGTATCTTTTAAAAAATAACTTTAAACTTAGCTTGCATTTCATATGACGTTATAAGGATGACATTGAGACCATCACGAATCCTTTTGAAAAATAACTAAACTTAGCTTGCATTTGATATGACGTTATAATGATGACATTTAAATTATCCTGTACCCTTTTGAAAAATAACTTTAAATTTAGCTTGCATTTTATATGACTTCATAATGATGACATTAAAATTATCCCGTATTCTTTTGTTACAAAATATTGACTACAAAAGATGTTTCCATTAATTGATTGAAGAAGTTTTTCCAGTATTCCATTTAATATATTTTACTGAAGGTTCTGAAAAGAAGAAGAAGCTTAATTTTGAAGAAGTTGGGAAATATGCAGAAAAAGAGGACATGTATCCAAAATTAAATGAAATGTCTCCAAAAGAAATGGTGGACATGGGAAAAACAGAGAAACAGATCAGTGATGATACAGATGTACCTCCAACCATTTTAGATTTTGTAAAGGGAGATAAAGCGACTTCAGAAGAAACTTGTGATTCAGCAGAATCAGCGTTAGACTTTAGTGTTGATGTAATAAGTAATGAGGCCTCTGAAAGTGAATCTAAAGATCAGAAATCTCACTCCGAAATAGAAACTGTGTCTGACCTTGAAGAGGCTGAGGGTCAAACAAAAGTACATAAACTAAAGCCTGGATCTTCAAATGTATCACTCACATTGGCTGATTTTTGTGAGATTGAGGATGGAAAATATTCTGTTTCATTGGATGCAGGATCTGCCTCTGGAGGTCAAAGTTCACAGATGTTCTCAGATACAGATTCGGAGTTCTCCATTATTGGAATGTTAGCACCTAAAACAGATGTACACTTTGACAAAAATATAGAAATTTTAGAACATGAGAAAGGCTTGATTGCACTTTGTGTTGGTAAGTGAGTTATTTTTTTAATTATTATTCTTTTAAATACTGTTGAATAATAAATATTCATTTTAAAAAAAAGGAGGTAAATATTAATTATTGTGGAATTTAGTTTTGCGAAAATAAATTCCATTAGAGGCATTGGTATTTAACAATTTTGATTGACATTAAATTTTTGGTATTCACTTACCTATGAAAATAGAGACACATTTATTATCACTCACAAACATTTGTGATGTTAGAGTAAGTGTAAATTTGACATTACCTAAGTAGTGAATAAAGGTCGCATGAATTTTGAAATATTTGTAGACCATTTTTGAAGTGTACTGCTAAAATTCATTAATCCTTCTACATACTGTATATCAATAATATTTTGTCAAAATACACAGGTAGCTAATGATTAGCAGTCAGCTTTAGTTTTTTTCTTGCAATTTTAAACTTAGTTTGTAAATGATATAATTTTGAAGTTCCACACTATCTATATGGTGTGTTCAAATATTATAAATGTTAATATTAAAACATCAGCATTATTTTATTTCTTTTATTTTAAAAAAAAAAACAAAACAAAAAAAAAAACAACAACAAAAAAAAAAAAAATATATATATATATATATCCCATAGTTTTATCTATAGTTAAACTCAAGTCTGTCTCAGTTGAGCCTATAGCCTCACCAGTCAAATTCTCATCTTAAATTACTTGACATGAAAAAAAAACCATGACTACAAGGCCCCTTTGTAATTATAATGTCAGTGTTCGGAAATGTCAATGATTCTCTCATAGATCAGACATTTGCTGATAAAATAGCATATCTAATCTTTACATAAATAATTGTATTTTAATTTACAGGTTTACTTCAGACTCTGGTTACCATTGTAGTTACATTACCTGATAATTTGACAGATAAAGTACTTCAGAAAATTATCAAAACAGAAATCCTAATTGTGTTAGCCCATAATAGTTCTCCTGAAATCAGAACAGCTGTACTAAGGGTAATATTAATTCTCTTTTTAAAAATTAATTTGGAAAACAGTCTTAAAAATTAAGTTGCAAAACAGTTGAAATTTTTTTCCCCAATTTTTTATGGGTGCCAATAAAGTTTGCCAGCATTAGACATGATTAATGCTCAAGATTGTTTGAAAAAAAGGCTTGGGATTGGATTGGGTTGGGTTAATCATGTTTTATACTAGAGTCAAGATTCTTTTGCTTATATTAAGACATTGTGGAAGAAACTGGAGTGCACAGAGAAACCCAAAGACCTTCGGTAACAAACTGACAAAGGTTGAGTTGGATGTTAACCTAGGTGGTGAGGGACACTGTGATCCATAAACATGGTATTTAGACCACTTGGCCACTGAGGCCCCTTAAAAAACTTTTTGCAAAAATTTTGCAAATTCAAAGAAAAAGCTGTTTTTATGGAAAATTTTAATTTATCAGATTATATTTCCATTGGAAATACCAGTTTTTGAGCAGATATGTGGAAAATCACTTAGTGTCCCTGTGAACTTGATAATCATTATAAAATTATGAATCTCTAATGTAACTTTTTTCTAATTTCAGCTTCTAAATGCTTATCTAACTAGAGCTAGTAGTGAACATATAGAGAATTTTATACAGAAGAATGGATTTCATTTATTGGGTGCCCAACTATACCAGTATCCAACACATGAAGAACAACTACAGGAAGTGATGTCATTAATTTTAGGAAAGCCATTTTGTTTGCAAGACAGGTTGGTAAAATATTTGTGCTGTAAATTTTACAATGAAAATGATACACTGTGTAGATATTTGTATTTAAGTAAATATAATGAAATGTAATAATTCTGTGTTGATGTTTTATCATGATTGTGACTTTTACCATTTGGACTTGCTTTTCTGATAAGAATGATGCTTTGAACTGGAACATTCTATCAATTTCACACAATTCTACAAACTTTTCTAAATTAAAGATATTTTATAAAAATAAATATTTATGACGATGTATTTCTTACTTTTATCATTTAATTGGTTATCCAAGTCAATTTTGTCTGTTATTTTCAGGATAGATACTAATTATTTGAATATAAATGATATATCAGAGGTCCAGCAGTCTGCCTTGATTTTATTTCTGTCTGTTTTGGAGAATACAGTATCAGATGTTGCACTTTGTCACAATGCCCTTTGTATTGCACTACAGGTAAAGTTCATTATTTGAATGTTGTTACAGGATATCTTTATTTTTCATTGAATAAAAAGAAAATAAAAGGTTTAAAATATTCTCATCTGATGTATTGATTAATATTATATCAGAAACATGATAAACAAGTTATTTTCTTGCATGTCCTTTGCTATTTCTCATTTCATCAGTAATGATAGAGAGAGTGCTATTTCTCATTTCATCAGTAATGATAGAGAGAGGAGTAATGTTTTCTTTCCTAGACTCTTGCACTTTTATTGAGACTTTTGGTTCTGGAAAGGTGTAGAAAACAAGAGAACCAGAAAAAATCACAAACCTGCTGTAAGGGATTGACAGATTTTTTTACCCTTGGAACCTGTCTGGTTAGGATTTGAACACAGGGATATGAAATGATGTGATTCCTAAGCATGTGCTCTAGGTCATCATTGCCTCAAACCATTGTTAGAACTTTATGTATATTATCGCATAATTTACTGAGATAGTTATGAGGTCTGTATTTCACTTTAAATTTCTCTTGAAATACAGAGAAACTTCAATAACCTTGCGAAGTGTATCATATTTTGACTTAAAACAACCAATAGTTTCAGTTTTTTCAGATTCAAAACAGGCAAAACATTTTGGACAAAGCAATGAAATTTTTTAAAAATTGATATAAGAGCTGTATATCTTTTTTATTACAATTTGTTTCAGATGTTTGAAGGAGCACCATTAATTGGATCATTGATGTTGGAACATGGATTTTTTACAGTATTATGTAACATGGTTATAAAGATAAATAGATCTGAAAATAGGTAGGTGTACATGACACAAGCTGTACATCAACTTTTACTTCTATATTTTGACATTTCATGTTATTTACCTAACTACTTACTGTGAAATCATCAATTTTTGAGGTGGCCCAATTTTTGTTGTTTTCGTGGAAATCTCAACCCACGAATTTACATGTCAACGAAATAGTTTGATATATGTTTATAACAACTTACCTTTTTGATGACACGAGTGAAAAAGTAGAGTAATCAGGTAACACTAAACACATAAAACAATGTTTTTACATCCTGTGTTTCACTTTATTAACTACAGTCATGACCACGAATTCATCCCACCATGAAATGATGTTTTTTCTTAGAACCACAAAAATTGGACACCACAAAAATTGATGATTTCACAGTAACTGTTTTATCCATTATTACCAAATAGAAATAATATTCTTGCATTGTGAAGATAAATTTGTGATTTTTTTTCATTTTCAGTAATATCTTCATATTTACCAGTAATATCTTTTTTTCGGAACATAAATTTGTGAAAAACTGTCTTTTGATATCATACTGAAACATAAGGAAAAAAAAAAGAGTAGGACATATTGAATAAAGTGTTTCATGTGTAGGCACTTTGCACCACAGTCACTCATATCAAGGTAGACACTTTTGGAATGGTAGAGAAAACCAGAATGTTTAGAAAAATCCACAAAACTTTAGAAAGGGACTTCACAAACTTTCTTGCATTATGATTTGCCTCATTGTAGTTAATAGGAAGCTCTGTGGTCTGTAAGTCAGCACTTTAGCCCAACGAGCCATTTAGGCCCCATATCACAGGGTAGTGCGGTTTCCTACACCATTCCAGAACTGACCACCTCGAAATAAGTGAAAAAATCTTGACCGGGGCATAAAACACCATTACTCCACTCCAATCCCCATATCATAGTATAGAGCAGTGTTCTACTTCTGAACTTCCTACTACTGCAAATTTAATCATCAAATAATAATTTATTTGGGTGAGAATTATATATTTAATCTTTATATTTAAACAGTGGAACAGATTTAGATGGTATAAATGAAAATCAGATTATTTTAGAAGATCTTCAAACTATCATATGTAATATAGCAGTAAGGGAATTCAGGTAAGTAAAAATATCATGAAACATGGTAAAAATTAAACCCAAGATCTCCAAACTATCATATGTAATCTAACAGGTAAAGAAATTCAGATTAAGTAAAAAGTGAAAATTAAACAATGATACCAGTAACTTTGTCTAAAACACACACCCACACATGATGCTTTGGCAACTTTGGAAAGTTGAGCCAATAATGCACTTTGTTTGACTCTGTTTGAGGGTCAGTTGTTAATCAGATTAGTTAAATCCACTAGTCTTGACATTTTTCTTGCAAAATATAAATAGGTGATGCATAAATTAATAATATACTCACTAAAAGACATGTCAAGAAGTTAACACAAACAAAATATAATTGTCAATAGTGACTTCAGATGAAAAAGTTTGTCGTTTTTTCGCCAGAAAATTAAAGGTACATGTATTTAGTTTGATGGTAAACCATTTACAAAATTTGAAACATTTATAAACTCAAAAATTTCTTCTTATTTGATCACATGTAATTATGTATTTAATATGTAGTTTAAATATTTGAATAAAGTAATGGATTCTTCTCAGTCAGGTCTCATCAACATTTTCTTGATTTGATTATTTCAGTGCCAGTGGTACCATACATCAGCAACAGTTTGAGGAAGTCTTGGACTTTTTATATTATATTGAGTTGAAGGAACAGAAAACTTTTGGTAGGTGGAAGTATGGCACTATTTTACCATGTAAAACCAAAAAAACATTTTTGTAGTTTCTGAAACTCCTCACCACGTTCAGCAGTTGATTCGTTTCAATAATTGTGTTTGAAAAAAAGTTTTGATGATAGTGGAATGGAGTAATGGTGTTATATGCCCCCCATTAAGATTCTTTAACTTATATCAAGATGATTAGTTTATTGGATGGTAGAGAAAACCAGAGTTCCTCATGAAAAATAACAATCTTTGGCAAACAAACTGACATACTTTCTCACATTAAGATCTGTCTGTACAGGATTTGGAGCAAGGCAGTGAGAGTCAGTAATTTGTAAGCATGTGCTTGAAACCACTGATAAATCAAATATTATACATACTTTACTGAATGTTATTAAAAACATTTCCTACCTAAAACAGAATAGAATTACTATTAAATTGTTATAACACTAATTTTGGGTCTAAAGTAATTTTACATTCCAAAGTTTTAAAAAAAAAATTGTTTACAATTTTTTATTTAAGTATAAAAAACATAGGATATCATTCATGTGCTTGTTGAAATATGATAAGCAGCTGAAGTTATTAATCAATCATCTCGGTTTTCTAAACACTGAATTAAAGACAATAAGTAAGCATTGTTAAAATTCTCAGATATTTCTGTTCAAAACTAAATGCACTTTTGTATATCCCTGGCAGTATAAGCCAAACATTTTTGTATTACAATTTAATAATTAAAAATGTGTGTTTGATTACAGGTATACGATCTGTACAGGTTCAGACATTGAAAACGTTACAGTTAAATGTTATATTGGCTATACTACAGTATATAGAGAAAGCCAGCCAGGAAAATAAACACAGCTCAGGATGGTTATCTAGACAAACATCTAGCCCAAATGTATCAACTGATAATGGTAAATACTGTATAAATACATCATAATATATCGGGCTTCGTCAATATCTTCTGTTGATAGAGTGGCTGAATTTATGATTTCTAGATGCAAGAACTATTGGTATGATTACAACTGTAAATATCATAGAATGAAGTACAAATATGTGTCATTAAAATATTATCTTTTATATGATATAAATGTTAAATTTGAGAGCATATCTAACTAGTATTGCTACATATTGAAAATTACTTTTGTTTTTGTTTGATTGGTTGTGGGGTCTGTTTGGTTATATGGGTGGTAGAGGTATGCTATTGTGGTTGTGTATATTTGTGTGCAGTGAAGATTGGAGTATTGTTATAGTGTGTGGTGGTTGGGAAGGTGTAACAAAATTTTTACACATTATGTGGTTTATGTATTTTATACATTTTAATTTCGTTTATTACTTTATGTATTCCCTCTTTTATTATATTTATGTATAATACACTATATACGATATAATAACCAACCTCTTCATACATGTACCTTTGTTTTCTGTCATAGATTTGAGTGCACATTTTTCACAACTTTCCACTTCCTTCTTACAAACCAAGCGCCACAACTTTTCCACCTCATCCCTACACCAGGGAACCACAAGAAGTAGTCAAGCTGCACCACCACTAATGAAATACTCGGCATCTACATCTGTTTTGATAGATCCCAGGTTACAAGATGTCCGCAGTGGATCACCAACATCAGAGTGTGAGAGTTCTTCCTCAAGTCTACAGAGTTTATATCCACCAATATCTTGTTCAGTGTCATCCGATTCTTCAAAATTTCCAAGTTCTCCAAAGTCTGGATTTTCATTTCCATTTCGATTTGGAAAGAAGAAAAGACTCCAGATTTTTCCAGCATCACAGTCTGATTTGATTGACAGATTTAAGAAAATTCTCATCACTTCTGTGGATTTGGTTGTCTTTTCCAGTAAGCATTATACCATTCTGATGTTGATTATGAGGAATATGCAAAATGAAACGTTTGATAAATAAATAATGTTTTTGACCTGTTTAAAAAAATTTGTGACGTTCAGATTGTAATGGTGTTATTAATTGGAAGCTTGTGAAATAGCCAAAGACTCTCTTTGAATGAATAATCAGTGTATTTCGTCTTGTATTTTGTGGTCTTCATATGAGACTGAATAATGTTTCCCATGTCAGGCATGATAAGCTTGGTGCAAAAACTCTTATTGCTTTTGCCATAAGTAAATTTGTTAAGTATAAAGTTCTGCAAACTTACCTATAGCTGATAGCGTCTCAGTATAAGTAAAAAAAACTGAATATTTAAATGCACTGGTTTGAAAGTTAAACCTTGTTGCCTTTGTGTACATGTACACTGTATCGGTATATACTGGTAGTGAAAATTAAAATAACCTCATTTGACTTGACAGGTTTTCTATATGTTATCAAAAACAATGTTAAAATAACAGAGGTATTTAACAATTTAACATTCAAGTTATTGAAATTCTATTGCATTATTTCTTAATTGATAAACATGATTCTGTAAAAATATTTTAACTTCCATTTCCTAAATCCATGCAATTAGTGAAAGTATGATCCAAAATATTCTGAAAAAGCATTTTAATTACTAACAAGTATAGATATTTAACAAAAATACCTGTCCAATTTTGATGTGCCATATTTGCATATTTCCGAAATTCATCCCTTATCAGTGACACTAGTTGCTGAAAAAGTTGATAAAAAAAATATACATTTGAAAAATTAATGAATCAAAATACAACCATTCAGAGGAATGTTTAAATTTGTTTACAGATAAAGAAGAAATTAAAAGACAACCAAATGAGAAGAAAATGATATTGTTGTATGAGAAACCAAAACCTGTTGCCATGGAAACCAGTTATATTAAAAGATTATTTGATTTTATGTATAGAGCATTTGAAATGACCTTAGCTCAGGTAAAGTAATATGATGAAATATTACTGAAGCACAATTTTTCTGAAAACTATCGAAAGATATGGTCATTTAAATATTTTAATTTTGATAAATGGTTTTATATTTCTCTCTCAAGAGGCCCGTTCATGATAGTGTATGTACACTTGCGCATTGACTTCAGGTTGTTGAAGCGAACAACTGCTATCAATATTTTAAGTTTGTTCGCGTCAGATTCAAGATGGCGTCGGACAAAGTTTGTAAGAAATGGCTTAAATAAATTCTAATGTCACTTCGGATTTACTGTCGTTTTTTACTTTATTAATATTTTTTCATGCAACTCTTTGTTCTGTTTTGAAGGAACAGACAAAATTATCTCATGAACCCACTTTTTTAAAGGACAAGTATTTTATTTTTTTAGGACAAGAATTCATCAAGAAGGAATAGATATGTGATTATGTGGGGAGCTAAAGATGTCACAAGGGTTCAGGTATTGATACTTCTACATATACTGTAAAACACATATTTTTCATAATTTCTAATTTTACAACGACTTCGGTGCCTTATTGTTCTAAAGCATGCACGTACAGATCAAAGCACCTCTCATAGGTTCAAATCCAACTCCTGCATATTCTTGTGTGAGAAAGTTTGTCATTTACTTGCCACAGTTTGTTGGTTTTCTATGGGTACTCCAATTTCCTCCTACATCTCTGAACTGACCACCTTAAAATAAGTGAAAGAATATTGCCTTGGGCAATAAACACCACTTATCAAATCCAATTCAATCTTTTTTTACTTGTATGCATATACAATATCAAATATATTTTATTAAAAAATCAACATATTGGATGTCATTTGTTATTATTATTATTATTATTATTATTATTATTATTCAATATCTAAATTCAGTTATATCATCCTGCAATACAAAATTAATGTAAACACACGTGAAATAATAGATACTCCAATAAACTACGCAACCATAGCAATATATATCTCTTTCCATTTCATTGGCTGAAATTGTTTGTTGATGACAGTTCTAATGTGGAGGTAATTTTAGTTCGATTTAAAAAAAAATTAAAAACTGAAACCAAACATTGTTTTATGTTTTAGTTAAGTGTTTAGAATTAAATTATAAGGAATAACTTGTTTTTTTTTTAACAAATTTATTGAGTCATAACATGAAAACTTGTGTGCACACTTCATTATGTACATAGCACATACATGTAAATGAAACATGCAATCTTATTATTTGTACCTGATAAAGAAATTACTATTATAGCTTGTACCGGTAATTTTTTACATATAAATTTTTACAATAAGAACAATTTTTTTCGGATTATTTTCCAGAACAAAATTAAACTTTTAATATAAGTACTGATAGATTTTTTTTTTTTTTTTAATTTTCAGCTTGGAAGACTAATGGTTTACATGATATCAAACAAACATGATTTTGATGATAGAACTTATGTCATGTCCTATATGTTAGGTGAAAGCCGTGGACAGGAAATTCTGAAAAAACTACTTACAACACAGGAATTGGTAAGTATGATATACAATATATAGAAATAATGTACCTGTAGGGAGAATAAGTAAATGTAATTTCATGAAATTAATTTTGTATATTTCCCTGATTTTTAATTCCATAATTTACCAGTAGTGACAGAATGCTTAAAATACATAGTGACTTATTATGACAAGCACATTGGTTCTTTTTGTGATACCTTAAAAACTAATTTTCTATGTCAGAGTAGATGTAACATGATAAAAATCTCTTGGCTGTTTTATAGATATATAAATGTACATTACAAAGTTCTGAATTGATGCCACCTCAACTGTAGTGTAATGTTATGGATGGTAATGGATCTTGGGGATGCACGACACAAACACGACGTGTGTGATCCGACATTTATTCTATATATATAACAAGGGAGATAACCCTAATACAAATCATATAGTATACAAAGAGAGATAACTCAGTTATGACTATATTAATAGCAATACTATAACATCTCCTTTCTTTACATTGAAAACTGAGTTTGAATATTATGTATTACAATAATTAAACAGATATATCAATTGTGTACGTACTTATGTTAAAACATCACTGTAAATATCTGGATCATTATTAAATATACATTGTAATCAATTAAACATTAAAATATTGTCCAATGAAATGTCTTTTCATAGTCTCTCAAAATAATGTTCATGATCATCATCAATTGTTTTTTGAAATATACACAATAAATGAATTAAAGAATGTCAATAAGGTATATTAATGACATGATTTCTTAAGTGTCTTTGAATTATACATCATATTAGTATTAATGAAATAATAATATCAAATACAATTTATAATTAAATCATGCATACTAAACAGAAAAACATGAAAAATATGTTATATGAGTAATAACATCAACCATATCAAAATATAATTAAATCACACATGTAATAACTAGATACACATGAAAAATACATATATTACATGGATTTAATGATCTTAGGCTTAACAATTCTGCCACTGCGAGTAATGTATGGTTGTGAATGACCTTGAGTATGAATTAGGTTCATATTTAACTACAGGAGGTGGTTGAACTTGATCCTTATGTGTAGTGTCCTTGACCTTGGGGTCATCTTTAAGAATATCAAATTTGACTTTTGGGCTATTTACCAGTGTCTTGGAGGGAATGGGGTTGTCATCATAGACTTTGTATGATGGTGAAAGTGATATATCAAAATCTTCATTTGATTTGATTAAGTGACGACGGTTTCGCCTAAATATGCCACCATATTGAGATCTTAGGGTGTAAGAATGATCATCCTCTTTTCCAGTAATGATAGCAGGTTGCCATTTGCTGTCATTCTTTTGGAATCTGACTTTTTCACCAACATTAAATTGATTTTGGGCTTTTGATGAAACATTATAATATTTAGCTTGTCTTTGCTGGTCAAGTTTCATTGATTGGTTTGTTAAGGTTGAATTCATGAACTTGGGTTTAAGCTGATTGGTGAGTGTAGGGAGAACTGATCTGAGTAGTCTACCTTGAAGCAATTCAGAAGGGGGTAGACCAGTGCTTTGTAGAGGGGTATTACGGTATTCAAGGATTCCCAAATAAGGGTCCTTTTTGCTAGAATTAGCCTTTTCAAAAATGTGTTTCACAGTTTGAACTGTGCGCTCTGCAAGTCCATTGGATTGAGGGTACCTTGGGCTAGATGTAGAGTGTACAAAATCATATGCTTTGGCAAAATTTTCAAATTCATGTGAGCTCTACTGGGGTCCATTATCTGATATGACCTTCTCTGGTATACCAAATCTGGCAAATATAGCTTTCATATGGTTAATGATAGCTTTACTAGATGTGCTATTCAGCTGTACAACTTCAAAGAATTTGCTATAGTAGTCGACCACAACAAGAAATTCTTTGTTGTCCCATTGAAATAAGTCTGTGCCAACTACTTGCCATGGATATTCAGGAATTGGATGTGGGGTAAGGGGTTCCTTTGGGTTAGAATTACGGTGGGTCATACAGTGGGAACAATGGGATACTAGGTTTTGTATATCAGCAGTAAGCCAAAAAATTCATGTGCGAGCTCTTTTTAGAGTTTTTTCAATACCCATGTGACCAACATTTAGGGTTTCAAGAATGTTTTCTTGAAGTGCAGGGGGTATTAAGATCTTATGACCTTTAAGAATAAGACCTTTGTGTAATGTGAGCTCTTCACAGTGGTTCCAATATTCAAGTACAGTTGGGGGGCAATGGTTTCTAGTGTCTGGCCAACCATTGATAATGACCTTGATAAGTGTCTGTAGGGTGGAATCAGACTCTGTTGCTTTGCGGATTTCCTCTAGTTTGCGGTCACTGATAGGAAGTTGGGTAATAATGTGGTGAACATGAGCATCAAGACCTTTAGAGTATTTTGGATAGGTCTTGGGCAATGATTTTCTGGATAATGTGTCAGCCACAGGTATCTGGGTACCTGGTACATTAGTGACATCTAGGTCATAGTTTTGTAACTGTAAAAGCATTTGCTGTAAGCGTTGTGGAGCTGTATGTAGTGGTTTCTTAAATATTGGGGTTAAGGGTTTGTGATCAGATTGTACTAAGACTTTCCTGCCATAAAGATATTGATGAAATCTTCAGCAGCCGACCAATATAGCAAAAAGCTCTTTTTCAATCTGGGCATATTCTATCACATTTGGAGCTAGAGATTTAGACGCATATGCTACTGGCTTACCATCCTGCATGATGGTGGCTCCTAAACCATATTTAGAAGCGTCAACTTGTAGAATAGTGGGTTTATTTGGGTCAAAATAAGATAATACAGGTCCAGGACTAGAGGTAAGTAGGGCTTTGACCTGGTTAAATGAGTCAATTTGAGGTTTGTCCCAAACAAATATAACATCCTTAGCCAATAAATGTCTGAGAGGCTTAGTCAGTCCAGATAGATTTGGTGCAAATTTGGATAGGTAGGTAATCATACCTAGAAATGTCTCCAACTCAGCCTTGTTAGCTGGGGGTGCCATGTCATGTATAGCAGCAACTTTGTCAGGGTCAGGTTTTATACCTTCAGAGGTAATAACATGTCCGAAGTACTTAACACTTTTAAGTCCAACTTGGAGCTTCTCCTTGTTTAGTTTCAGCCCAGTCTCATTTATTCTTTTGAGAGCTTTACGGAGTGCTTCATTGTGTTCAGTGGGCAGTTTTACCAAACACAAGAATATCGTCTACTAATGCAATCACACCTGGTAAGTCGTTAAATGTCTCGTCAATCTTTCTCTGAAAGAAGTCCTGAGAACAATTGAGGCCAAATGGAAGCCTTAAGAACCTGTACCTGTACCTTCCCATGTGTGTATTGAAGGTAGTAAGGTAAGATGACCTTTCATCAAGTTTAATATTCCATTAGCCAGTTCTTACATCTAATTTTGTAAAGTATTTAGCTCCAGTGAGATCTTCCAAAGTTTTCATGGGGTGATGGGGTCTAGAACTGCTCTGTTAAGGTCTCTTGGGTCTAGGACATATTCTTAGTTTCCCTGAATCAGGTTTCTCTACTACAACTAGAGAGTTGACCCAGTCAGTGGGTCTTGTGACCTTGGTAATTATACCTTGACCTTCCATCTTGTTCAATTCATCTTCGAGTTTAGATTGTAGGGCTACAGGGATCCTGCGGGGAGAGTGTAATGGCGGGTGGTACATTGGGATCAATACTAATGTTAGCTTTACCTGGGAAGAGTCCTATCCCATCAAAGGTATCTGGAAATTCTGACAATACTTGCTCCTTAGTCATAGGGATATTGTCTGTAGGTGAGACATAGTCACAAGTGTAAACTAACTTGATCAAACCAAATTTAATACAATCTTTCATGCCCAATATGGGTGACGAGTTAGTGTTTAAAATATGAAAGGTGACCTTGGACCTTTTATCCTTGTAGGAGCATTCAACTTCACATTGACCTAATGTGGTTAACCTTTGACCTCCATATGCTGACAATCTAGCATCACTAGGGGTAAGTGGAGCACACATCGCCATGCCATCATAGAGATTCTTAGGTAATATATTTACCTGAGAACCGGTATCTAACTTAAGTTTTACAGGATTATTTTCAATTTTCATGTTACAAAATGCTTGATCTACAATATTTTTCGTTATTTGTACCAATACAATCTATGAAAAATTCATCAGAAGATTCATCATTGACAGAAGCGTCATCAACAATAGACATAGAATCTAAATCATTAACCTCTTGTACATGTACATTTGAATAACATTTCTTAGCAAAGTGATTATAACGAAGACATCTTGAGCATTGTTGACCTAACGCTGGACACTTGTTTCCTGGTTTATGGCTCGGTTTTCCACACTGTTTGCATTCTCCTTTAATTGTGGTTGTATTGTCATTTTTGCGGTGGACACCTTCTTTTGTTGCACGATCAGTTTTGCAGGTTGTCATGGTAACGTTGTCTTCTGCCTCTGCTTTGTGAATGTTTACTATTATTATCAATGTTCATAGACTGTCTCTGTTTAAACGGTTGTCCCGGTCTTGAGTGTCCTCGAACGGAGTATACCTCTTGTGATTGGGAGTTCATCATTTTCAGTTGTTCCTGAGAATATTCGCAGGTTTGAGCAATCTGTATTGCTTTTTCAATTGTCAGTGCTGCTCCCTCGTTTATAAGTTTTTCACGAACTTTTTGAGATGCAGTTCCAAATACTATTTGGTTGTGAACCATTTCGTCTGGATTGGTATATGCACAGTCTTTTACCATAGATTTAAGCTTTGTGATATACTGTTCAATAGAGTTCATTCCTTGCATTTCTTTGCTAAATTTAAACCTTGCAAAGATAGGGTTTAGTCTTGGTAGTACGTACGCTTTAAATCGTGTGTAATGTGGCTCCAGTTTCTTTCTATCGTCTTCTTGCATGTCTGTCCATGTACTGAAAATCTCTCTGCCACGGTCTCCTACCCATAGTAGAAGATATTTCACCTTTATATCCTCATCCTTGTCTAAAAGCGGTCCTTCGAAAAGAAGAATCACATGGTTTTGGAATTTTTTCCAGGCTTCGGGAGGTTACTCGACTCCCAGTCCATTTTCGGAATTGGTAGGCCTGTTAGATCCATCTTTGATCAATATCAAGTGTTCTGACACCATGTAATGTTATGGATGGTAATGGATCTTCGGGGATGCACGACACAAACACAACGTGTGTGATCCGACATTTATTCTATATATATATATAACAAGGGAGATAACCCTAATACAAATCATATAGTATACAAAGAGAGATAACTCAATTATGAATATATTAATAGTAATACTATAACATGTAGCTGATGACAACTTGATATACAGTGTACCTAAAAATCAGAACCTTGACTGATTTCTTGTTAAAACAATCGTTATCATGAGTGTATTTTGTGTTGCAGGGAAATGAGATGGCATTTTACCTACATGATTTGTTAACTGTATGGGAAGATTGGTGTAATACACAACAGAGAGAAGATGCTTTCAGATTCCTCAATATCATCAAACGAGCTGGGTTTACTGTAGTGAGTCCAAGTGTTAGACCAACTCATCAAGAACTGGAATATCTCAGAGAGGTGAGAGTATATATATATACATATTTCTTGCATATGTGATAGATTTATCTCACTGAATTCGTGGTACAATATTTTTTCCATATCGCAACCCATGTTCATACATATAGCCTATTTCAATTGAAGGGGGACTACTTTTTTTCAATTGGCAAGGGTCATAATTTAGTGGAAAAAAATTATATAAAAACATTTTTGGTTATTATTGCATGTCTTGTATTCATCCGCTGGTAAAATCTTGCATCGTAATGTGAGTGATTCCAGTACTTTTTAGTAAATTATATGTAAAAAAAAAAAAATTAATTAATCAACTGAGGTGAAAATAGGGAAATTATGACCTTGTGGCCCGATTTTTTCCATCTCAAACTTGGCAATGTCTCATTTGAGATAAAAATAAATCTGACCACTCGAATGGAATTACCCCATCTCAGTCTCAAACTTGTAATAGATATTCTTTATATATATTATCAAATGAATTACTAATTGTACTGTTGTGAGTGTTAAACCTACACCACAGGAAGTAGAATACACTCCTTACAGAGATGAGATTATTGATGTTGCAGGTAAACTTTGTCAGCGGTATGATATTGATTTTACTTATGATGATAACATGAGAAAATGATATCTATATCACCTGTTAAATGCACTCCTTATTTGACATTAAGATTTGTTTCTGTATAATTTTATAAACTTTTATACTTTGTTTTACTATGACAGGAAAAGAAACAATTAGACATGAATGTAGAGAGAGGAAGACAAGTTCTACAAAAGAAAAGAGAACCTGCATTTACAAGGTAAATCAAACTTATTATTATAAGTTGGGATTTTTAAACTTAAACTTTATTTTTATTTTTTGTATAAGTACAGAAGGAGATACATCATATTCCTAGTGCAAATGTCATTCCTGGCATTCAGTTTTTGCATTTCTTTTAATGGAAACCTTTTTTTGATGCATAAATTGTAAAGGCCAGTTTCATTGTTTTAAAACAGCTCTTATACACTAAGTAATTTTCAGTTATTGGAAAGAAAAAACTATTATTATTGTGATTAAGATAAGAGTGATGTGTGACAAGTGTCAATTTCATTTTATTGGACAAAATAAATTTATACAAACATTTTCAAAATTATTAATTAATATTGATATTAATTAAAGAAATATGAAGTTGATTATTTTATTTTTGAACTCATTATTTACCGGTAGTTCATTTGAAAATATTTACCAGAATTGGTATTATTTATAACTAATTAAGTATTAATTTTCAACACTTTAATACACAATAGTTGTTGCTATCCCTAGAGTCCTGCCTTGTCTGTTCTGTCCATTCCATCACTTCCCGACTATCCCAAACTTTACAATGTTAAGATTTTAATGGGATTTTTTTTTGTTCTAATTAGAGCTTTTATCTTAAAATCGAGGCTCCACTCACTGAGCTACATTGTCTTCTAGCACCTCTTGTTTTATTTTTTGAACTGCCAAATGCCTGTTTTGAGATTTTTTTTTTTGTTTGTTTCAGACTGTTACACAAAAATGATAAACTTTGTACCCAGTTATCTGCCCTTGCTATGGAGGTGACACAATCAGTTACACAGTTACAGACTTTGGAGAGAAATAAATTTGTTGAACATATCAAAAGGTCTATGACAAAGAAAATACAAATAAAGAAATGTTGGCAGCAAATTGTCCAGAATCTCACACATGAAAGGTAAAAAAATTATGTACTTTATATAAATGTTCATCAGGAACCATTTTTCAAAGCTTGTTTAATTAACTCAAATTCAACACATCAATAAATATCAGTTTGTTATTAATAAATCAATAGATTTAAAACTAATATGCATAATTTTGATGAAATTTTTTTTGACTATTTTATCTTTTTAACAAAATTTATTAAATAGTTTGTTGAAATACCAAAAATAAATGTTTAATTTTAGTCATAAATGCTTTCTTTTTGTAATCACAGGGCAGTTTGGTATTGTCCGGAATCTTATCCTCGTTCATGGCAGCTTGACCCAACAGAAGGACCAGGAAGGGTCAGAAAGAGATTGAAAAGATGCCATCTGGGTATAGATTCCTGTTTCCTGTCTGAAGAATACAGACACAACTTAGGTTAGTAATTACCATATGTCTATTCCAAAGTCATGTATAGTACATGTGTATTTTGGTGTCAAAGGTCAAGGTTAGGGTTATGGACAGACACTAATCAAATTACAAAATGTTGCAAGCTCAGTTTTATATTGCTAGATGATTCATTGATGTTTAAATGTTTTCATTTGACATTATAACTATTAGCAAATCATCCTTGTAATTGTTTACTGTTACAATAGTGATTGTTCTTAGATTTACTTTGTTTGAATTATTTTCTTACAGATTCAGAGAAACATGACCCACCTCTGATATATTTGTTTGAAGATGATCATCAGATGTCTGATTCTGCTGCCCTGATTTATCAGCTGTATAAAAATGAAAAAATACAGTAAGTTCTCTAATAAATTATGTACAGGAAAAACCTCAGTAAGTTCTCTTATAAATTATGTACAGGAAAAACCTCAGTAAGTTCTCTAATAAATTATGTACAGGAAAAACCTCAGTAAGTTCTCTAATAAATTATGTACAGGAAAAACCTCAGTAAGTTCTCTAATAAATTATGTACAGGAAAAACCTCAGTAAGTTCTCTAATAAATTATGTACAGGAAAAACCTCAATAAAATGCATTTCAATAACTTTAATACTATCTTTAAGCATAAAAAGTTTTTTAAGTGAAACATGGTTTATTTTCTCTAAATTTTTTATGCTTTATAATATCTGTGATGAATTCTAACCAAGATGGTTTTTCAATTTTTTTTCAGACATACCTATAAATGTACTGCTGTAGCTCCTAACAGTGAAAGTCGTGGAGAACTTCTAGTTGGTGAGTACCATTATAACTTTATTAATAATATTAATAATTATACATTTTGAAGATACAGTAAAAACTGTTATAAAACAAGGAAAACATAGAGAAAAACAGAAAGAAAGAAATTTTCGGACTTAAATACTATCACTGTAGAAAAGTTGAAAAAGATATTGAGGGTATTAATATCTTAAGAAAAATAAATATGTCTGAAGAAAATTAACATTCTAAAGAGAGAAAACTATTTTGTAAAAATCTTGTTTTTGGTTTAATTGTTTGCTTCTCCTAATGCTTTGTTAAATGAATTACAGGTATCACTATTTGGTTCACTTTAACTTTTTGTAAAGGAGACAGTACGATAAACGGCATATTCGGCCCCAAAAATTTGCAAAAATCAAAATGCGACATAAACTTGTAATATTTATGTTAAAACACAACCTTGATATGGACTGTTGATTTTAAGTTTAATTTTTGTCAAAGGATGTCTGATGACGTCACGGTGACGTTACTAATGGTGACGTAATGGCGGATTTATCATTTATTTGCCGTATTTTAAAAACTTTCCCAAAATTTTATACCCAGCGCACGCAACAACCAGAAAGATATTTTCAAAATAGATGCATTTTAGAAACACCTCCAGCATATATAAAAATGGTTTTGGTTGTTGCATGCGTTCGGTATGAAAAAAAGAAAAAATAGACAGAAAACTGGGATACTAAAAACCAGTTTCTTAACTTCTAGAGCTCTATATATAGAAAACTTTAAAATTAAAACGCTGTCTAATAAAACAAAGTGTTATTTCAAATGGAATTCAAGTCACATGAGATGCAATATACCTTATTCATTGCCTGTAATCAATTTTCTGTTTAAATTATTATTAGATATATCTAAATATCTTAATAGAACTACTTGGTTTAGTTTCGTGTTGCTTGGCACAGACAGCGGACTTTTCATGTTAGAGAATTGTTTTCACCATTCACATTTTAATTATCGATATCAATTGAGGGTTGTTTTAATCCACTACGGAAAATTGAATTCCAAATACTGCACTGAAAGTTTCAGAACTTAACGTCCGAAATACGGATTCTTCACGATTACACAACGGAACAGTACAGACTTTTAGAATATACAACTTCCGTGGATACTGTTGTCAACGAAGCTTTTCATTGCACCAAAAGATCCAGAGATAACAGAAAATGTGACGAACAACACTAAAATAGGTAAATAATATTGATCAAAAAATAATAAATTATTGGTAGAAATGTGTGTAGATTTTAGTCAATTTGTATAGTCGTTATACATGCGGATTCACTTTCATCATGTACACAAAAGTTTGCTGTGTACAACTTCACTGTCACTGACTACAGTAGTTATTTATGTTCACGAACACATTTCTGTTTTCAATTTTAAAAGTTTATAATTAAACAAATAGCAATATGAAAAGATCAACGCATTTATCCCTGATCTCGATCAAAAATGAAAAATATATAAATTGGCTTATAATATGCATTCAGTTCTTAGTAGGCAAGGGTATCGTCATCGACTTGCTTTGTAATTGACGTCCAACTCTTTCTCAGTCGGATCATTTTAAATCTTGAAATAAATATTTTCTATGTCCAAATCCATCCATTTTACATTACATCTGAAGTCAAAACATATTTCGTGTATAAATTGTACGACCAAACAGATGATCCTACCATTTCACGTCAGATGCGAATACTTATTATACAATGTTTCGGTCAAGTAAATATGCAGTCGTGGTTAACCACGGTCGCACGCAAGTGCGCCTGCAATATTTTAGTTGTGGTATGGTTGGGTTCGAATCCCACCCGATGCTTTTTTTTTTTTTTTTTTTTTTTTTTTTTAAATTTAATTTTATTTATTTAATTACTAGTATTTTGGTTTGAGTAGTACATGGATGCATAGAAAAATAAACAATTAATATCACGACTGCGATAATTTTTTTTACATGTTTCATTTTACATTAGAAATTCCTTGTTTGTCTTTGACTGGGAAAGACATGGATAGTTTTCTCGTACTTGACCAGTTGCTTTTTTTCCAGAACAACAAAGCTGCAATATATTTTAAATTTTCTGAATTTTTTTCTATTTTCTAAAAATATTTTTTTGTAAATAAAAAATAGATAACTACTAATTACGATCCGTGAGATTTCTAGAATACCATGCCTATTGGCTGTAAATAAATGGAATCCTCTAACGTGTTCATATTTAACGAGGATTATTATTAGCTTGTAGCATATGCGCACTTATGGACAGAGACTCAATGAATCAATGGGAAACCATGATATAAATTACATTACTTGTCCGTAATTAATATCCAAATGAATTTGCAATGATATTATTTATCCATTACAACGTCACAAATGACAAATTAAATAAAATTCTGTGTTTAATTTATCGTATTCCACCGGTTTTTAATTTGCATTTACATGATCTGTTTTTTTATTACATGTTCTAAAATGTAGATATTGAAGGTCTACATCTCGATGGAAAATTTATCTATATTTATTCGAGCTTTATCGTTAGTAAATATATAACAAATACCTTAGTTAGTTCTTTTCTACAGTGCGGTTACGTCTTTGCCAAGTTTTCAAAAATACTGAACACTTTGCATTAGAACATGCATCAATTTCAAGTATGGTCAGAGTTGATCGGGATTGTACATTAACCCGCGACATGAGTCTATTTAAAATGCAGATGCTCTGTTATACTAATGAATCGTGATTGATATGAAAAAAATATCATATAATCAAACAGGACAGATGTACCTTTCATAATTCGAAAATCCAAAAGAACTAGATAAACATTTTTTGTCACCGCTGATCACATTTTATCTACAAATAATGTGTACGGTTGTAGAATAGTAACTCCAATAGAATTAGACCGCCCAGGTGGCTCAGTTTTAGAGCGTTCGCCTCGAGAGCGGGAGGTCGCGGGTTTGAACTCCCGGCCGGGTCATACATAAGACTTTAAAGTTTTAGATACTTCTTCCTGGTCTGGCGCTCTGCATTTAGAGGACAGGGTATTGACTGGTTCACCTGGTACCAGGATAATGTTTTTGAGGGAGTGGTATGCTTGTCTCTGGCATTACTGACTCGGTGAGCTAACAACCTTAACAAAAAGACGCCCTGAGTGCGTGCTAGTACAAGGCAGATCATAATATACACACGCACATCTCAGGCATACGCAAACATGTTCTTAAGATTAATAAAACTTGCTCGTTGTGAAAAGCTGAAAAATTGCTCATGCGACATTACACAACATTACAACAACCAACCAACTGAATCATGTAAGATCTGAGTGTTTAAAGTCTATAGGTTTTATGAGACTTTAGAATCAATGGTTATTTGCAGTTTTTATTTTAATTACAATTTTGATTTAATATCAATCTCCATGTAAAATAAACGTAATATTACAGTTGTAGTGTCCAATATAACACGATTATGTGATTATGGTGTCGTGCTAATTTATGAAAACTAGCGCTTTATTTCATAAAATTATCACATGACAATGTTATTACATGTTTTCTTCTAAAGTTTATTAACTTAATGAACGGTAGTGTGTTTAGCAAGTTTAAATAACATACACATTTGACATAAGTGAAATTTCGTTATTTTTTAAAATTCCAGTTCGCTTTGTAAGTTCACGCACTGCGTTATGTTAAGTCACGGAATCCGCTCAAATCAAAGGAAGTGTGTTACTTATCAATGACACAGTCGTATTAAACGTAAGCAAAGGGAAAATCAAATATTATGATGACTTTAAAGTGATTGCATTTGGATTCACGATCGCAGATTAACATTTATTTTGAACAAAATGGTTACTAAATTAAACGTATATTGTGCTGACTAGTCTCGTGATTGACAAAATGTCCTTTTACTGTACGAATTTGATGTAGAACTTATGACTTTCAGACATCTCCTATTTGACCGCTTAATCTCTAATGAAGTTTGAAACAGGTAAATAATGTGATTCTGTTTCTTTTTCTTTTTTTGCTTTAGATCCAAGGCATACTGCTGTGTCTTATGTTCTAAAAGAACAAAGCCAAATGATAGAAGGAAATTACATGGAGCTAATAATGAAAATATCAGAAAGTATTTATATAAGACATTTTGCATTAGTGTGAATGAATCTCATGTTCTATGCAACAAATGTAGACAGTTATATTATACTGATGATAGAAAACGTCTCTTAGAAAACAAGATTGAAAGTAGTAAGCCTGATGATAATTGTGATTCCAGTGATCCTACGTATCTACCACCTACTACAAAGAGAAGAAAATCAGAAGTGGGATCGCCACCATCCATTGCTCTCCCAATTCAGTCAGTAGGAGGAGGCCACTCACAGTGTTTTGTTTGTAAAAGAAGAGGTCCAAAGTTAATAGTGGTATCAATTAATTGCCGATACAATTTATTTTTGGAGAAAATGATAGTTATTCCTGCTGGTTCTAGATGCTGTCCCGGTCATATTGAAGATGATACGTTTACACCAGAATCGTATGACAAAATATCAGACACGAGAGATTATTCCAATTTTAATCGCACAGGAATTCTTGATCTCATTAAGTCTATCAGAGACATCGCACTCAGAAACGCCCAGACAAGAATAGATTTTGATAACCCACAAGGCCTACAGAAACATGAATACAGAAACCTAACCGGTCTTACATCAGAACAATTCAAAGTTCTTTGCAGCCATTTGAAAACAATCAGAGCCACCAAAGTTAGAACAATTCGAACATGCCTAGGAATATTTTTAACGAAATTGAAAGGTGGAATGTCAAACAAAGTCCTTTCGACACTTTTTAATATCAGTAAAGATGCTGTCAAACGTGCTGTTACATCTGCAAGAAAAGCTCTCCAGGAATTTTTTGTCAATGATAACGTTGGGTTTAATCATATTAAAAGATTAGATATTATTCAGAAGCATACTCGTACACTGGCGCAAACATTATTTTGCAGTGTTGCAGAATCACCTGCAATTTTAGTCTTAGATGGAACGTATATATATATTCAAAAGAGTAATCAATTCCAATTTCAGAGAAAATCATTCTCTATGCATAAGCACAGGCCGTTACTGAAGGCAATGGTAGTTGTATCGACAACAGGATATATAGTCAGCATTCTTGGACCATAGTATAGTGACTGTAAAAACAACGACTCTGCAATTTTGAAACATATGATATGGAACAACGTCAAAGAAATAAAGAAGTGGATACAGGAAGATGATATCTTTGTTGTGGATCGGGGTTTCAGGGATTCGTTGGATATGCTGGAGAATATTGGAATCAAAGCTAAAATGCCACACTTCTTGTCCAAAGGTCAAAAGCAGCATTCAACATCAGAAGCAAATGCAACAAGACTTGTAACTAAAGTCAGATGGGTGGTTGAATCTGTGAACGGTAAAATCAAGCAATGGCGTTATTTTGATCGTGTTTTACCAAATACGCAAATACCGAATATTGGTAATGATCTAAGATTCATATGCGCGCTGTTAAACAAGTACTTTCCGCCGTTAAGCACAGGAGATGCACAAGAAGACCAGACAATTGCAGCTAGGATGCTTTATTTGTCAAAGGAGAGTAATACTTTGATGGAGAAAATCCAGAATGAAGGTCTTGATAAAATGAGTGTCAAATGGAAAAAAGTGGAAGCTAGCAATATACAAGTAGTTCCTAATTTCCCAGTGTTGTCAGAAGAAGAACTCCGCACAATGACACTTGGTGTTTATCAACTGAAATTGGCAAGTTCTTATACATGTGAACATTTAAATGACTCGGGTGAATATGAAGTTCATATAAACGATGATCAGACAGACATTATCCGTGTGAAATTTCAAAGTCGCCATGTAGGATCAAAATGTTACAACGCATGGATTCAATTCAACGAAATTACAGTTCTCTCATGGTATTGCAATTGTAGAGCTGGGTCAAGGGTAGTAGGCACATGTTCCCACATTGCTTCTGTTCTATGGTTCCTAGGATTGGCAAGGCATATAGATAAAATAAAGTATACTACAAAACAGTGGAGTGACTTTGTTGCTGATGCACGAGATTTACAAGAAGTGGAGCCAATAGATGCCAGTGACGACAATGACATAGTTACGGAAGAATAAACCTGATCCACTGCATATCTACATAAATATAGTAACTGTAAATAGTTGTTAATTCGTGTACAGATCAAACTGACCTTAATTAAAACAAATGGCTACTTGACGATTTTTATTATTTCATGTGTATATAGTGACTAGTAACGTAATGCGATAAAGAGATTTTAGTCACTAAATTATTTGTGTACAGTCTGAAGTTTTCAATTCAAAATCTGTCAAAAGAGTTTAGTATCAGGGTTATGTGTGTCATTTTTTTTTTTCTGATTATCTATAAGCATGAATATTTTTTGTTATTTTTCCTGGACGTTCACTGTTTCATACAGGAGCAAATCAGTACCAGCCTAGAAATATATATTATCTTACATAAACTTTAGAATTTTTTTTTTTTAATTTCATTCGTTAACAGCCACAGGAAGTGTTTATCATTGTTTATACATTCAAACTGTCTATAACAACCACTAAAGAGAACTTGTGGAATCTGTCTTTATGAACAGATGGTCTTCACATTCAGGTTAAATAATCAAACTTGACATGAGATCAAATGTCTCTGGGCTTTTCATGCAGGTGATCTTTAAATGAGAGGTAGTCTTTAAGGCAAGTTCGACTGTGCACATAATGAACATAAAGCATCATCCCCCCACCCCATCCAAAAAAATGACAGTCTTGATAAAAGTTAAGTATCAAATGGACCGTAAAGCTCCATTTTTTAAAACCTACAAGCTAAACAACAATACTGAACAATATGTTGCCATTATAATATTTTAAGTCTTCATTAACACTAAAAGGAGGTCGAGTGATCTCATAGACAGGCTCACTGTTCAAACTCGCCCCGTAAGTGGGAGATCGTTAGTTCAAACCCCGACCGAGACTGACCCAAGACTCGAAAGTGGGTAGTGACTGTTCTTTCGCCAAGCACTCGGCATTACGAAATGAAACTAAAAATTAACGAGGTCCCGTGTTACAGTAGGCGTGGCACAATAAAGAACCTTGCTGTATAATGCCGTCAGCGCAACGCACAGGTAAAATTTCTACACTTTCGCCTATAGCTGGCGACGTCTTGATATAAGTAAAATAATCTTGACTTGGGAAGTTAAACAAAATTACTTAATTCAATTCACTGTTCAAACGCCGACTTCTTACCGGCTGGGTTTGAATCTCTTTTTTTATCGTAGGATATTGCTAAAGTTTGCTGTCAAAGTTCGTCGGTTTTCTCCGGATAACTAAGTTTTCTCATTTATCTCTCAAATGAATAATTTGACTGGTCATGGAGTGTAAAGCATTACATATTCAACCAACAGCACCAATAAACCATGCAACTGGACACGATTGTCATTTTTCCAGTTTTCGTCTAAAGTAAACATTCTTGTAATTGGTGGTCTTAACAAACAAGATTACCGTTTAATGTTAAAGTCATTGTTGTTCAGTGTGGAATTTGTAGCTTGATTTTTAAGTACAGTTTCTCCAGCTGCAATTTTCTTAAATTCTGTGTTATTCAACCTGCTGTCATGTACTTCTTTTGAATTTTTATGAAATATTATAATTCAAAATAGCACATGAAGCTGTCGAATCAATTTTGCAATAAAGTTATCACAAAATCATTCATTTTCTAAAGGATCAATATCTTCCGTTGCCGCATTTTTTTATTTGACCTGTATAACGTTACATCAACAGCTCCCCTTCTCATTTGAAACAATGGTATTATAATTTCTAAACGAAACCTTCTTAGAGTCTATTTCATTCTATTTTCTATTTATGATATTTCATCGAAAGCTGCTGAAATATCGACAAACCAACTTTAATTTCAATTAATGAATCGATCGCTAATACAAAGAAAAAAAATGAATGCATCTTCAGATGCGTGAAAATAACTTATAGAGTTAGAATCTAGAACATTTACCCACCCAGATTTTTTTCAAGTCCCTCCCTCCCTCCCTCAATTGAGACTTGTCCTTTTTACTATCACAATTGACAAAGCACTTCTTCACTTATATTAGAAAAATGTTAAAACTGAAAGTAAACAAATAAATTTTAGCAATCTACAGTATTATTATAGTAACAATTTGCTTACGTTTCTATTGTATTTCTTTCTTATTTAACTATAAAACAAGGGGAAAAAAATCTGTTTTTGCAGTAAATAAGTGCCCCCTTTTAGAGCCCCGCGATTATCCTCCATGACGTCATAATATTTGAAATGAACTGTTTTTGATTAAAGTAATAAGTGGTCTTTAGAAATATTAAAATATTAATGAAATTAGAGATGGGGCCGAAATCGACCCTTATCCTCCCAACCCCCTTTTTGGACCAATTGTTGTAAATTTTTCCATGATAGAAAACTTTTATTTTTACTTCATCTGAGATGAATTTTTCTTTTTTTTTTAATCATTGATTCTGATTGTGAAATTGAATTTTATTGAGGACAATGTAATTTCCACATTATAGAAATCCAATGTTAACATTATGTAAGTACATGTATGTATTACATTAATTTCAGGTGAAAACAGTGTGTTTTTTGTAGCCGATGAAGCTATATCTGATGCTAATTACACACAGGTAGGTAGAGTGAATTTTGGTTACTAAAAAGGCATATTATAGCACAAGGAATGAGGGAATTTTAATAACTACTAAACTTTATTTCAACATAAAACGAGCAATAATAGCCATGAAAATGATGTTCAATATATGACAGTTCTACTATAATCAGAAGGTTTATGACTATCATTTCTGCTATAAAATTATCCTGTATAAATTCATAATAGTATCCATATGATGGCATATCATTAAAACTATTCCTTATTTTTCATGCATATATTTTCCTTTTTGACCACCATTTTTTGCTACTTTGGTCCAGTAGTTTTGTACATAGTAGAACCAGAGACAACAAGCTTTTTTACAAGTTGTACGCACATTATTTATTTATTTTTTAAATATATTTTTGATTTTTAGGTTTTACTTGGAAACAAAGATCAGTTATCAATGACTTGGCCTTATGAAGACCTTCAAGAAATTCACAAACGTTGGTTTCAGCTTCGAGATATTGGTATTGAAATCTTCCTGACAAGTGGTAAAACATGTTTGCTAGCATGTCAGTCAAAACAGGTAAAATTAACTGTATATGAAAAAAAAGAAATAATATTTTAGTAATTTCTTGAACCTTGTTGAAGTAGCTAAAAGTTTTATAGAAATACTTTAGTTTGCTTTGTTAGGAATACTACTATAAGCTGCTTGAATTTCATGTTGCATCTTCATATCTTCACAGTTGTTTTTTTATTTACAAAATCTTATTTCAGAGATGAAATTTTCACTAAATTCTACTTAAAATTGTAATTTCCTTGATGACTAAGTACTTTCCCATTTTTAGAAATTAAATGCTCACAAAAACATTGATTTCTTTTTAATCTTTATATACATAAAAGTACTCTATTGTCATGTAACCAGAATTTCTGACAAATTAGACTTGAAAAAAATTTTAATCATTAAAATTGATTGTTTTTTTAGGATAGAGACTCTCTGTATCAGCACATTAAAGGATTGGAGCTGCCAAATCTGGTAGAAACAGAAAATTTAACCCTGGCTGAAATTCAGCGATCATGGGTAGAAGGATACATGACAAACTTTGATTATTTGACACACCTAAATAAATTGGCAGGCCGGTCATTCAATGATCTGATGCAGTATCCTGTATTTCCATTTATCCTTAAAGAGTATACCACAGATGACCTTAACCTTAAAGATCCAGGTATTTACAGGTATGTATGGAAATATGTCTTCATAGTCTTTTTCAAAAAAAAAAAAATAAAGTTGAAATTTACAAAAAATATTCCATTTCAGAATTTTATACTGCTAGATTGATTGATTACCAGGTATATTTTCCAAATGTTTTTGGTTTTAGACTCTTTGTATAAAGAGCTGTTGTTTCCATTTAAAAAATATAATTTTTTGTCTCTGGATTTTCTTACTGTAGAATTTTAGAAAATAAACTGGACAATAAAGGACATCACAATTTGTAAATAAATTATTCTGACTTTGGCTGATGAATAAGAACACACTTAGCATTAGGTACATGGAATCACAGTATCTATGCTTTCTGTTAACAGTATGGTTTGTTTTTTTTCACATTTTAGGAGAATTCAATTGATAAGTAAACAGTACTTTGTAAATAAAGGTATCATATTTGGGTATCTTGCAATTGATATTCAGAAGATGCATCGTGAACCCTATAATGGTAGATGTGGCGATATTTTGATGTGTTGCCAAATCGTTTCAACCCTATTGATAATCACAATTTTATTTAGATTTAATATTAGTATATTCTGTTTCGCAGGAATTTAAGCAAGCCAATTTCAGTACAGGAAAAATCAAGAGAACAAAAATATCTAGACAATTACAGGGTAAATATATTTTTGTTTTTTGTAAAGTTAATTAAAATTATTTAAGATTTAAAAAAAGAGAAGAAAAAATGTGATTGTATGATAGTAAATTGTCTATTCCAAACGAAACTTTTCATAAGTAAAAGTGTTAGTTCAAGTTAAAAGGATTTAAATCAGAATTATGAAAGTTTGAAATTTGATAACTTCACTTTGGATTTTTAAAGCAATAAGTAACAGCAGACTACAATAAAATTGTGTTTAAATCACTTGCTAAACAATGCACTTAGGTGTTAGTGACAATTTAGATGAACATCTCCAATCAAATTATAGATGGTAGATTATATTTTGGTTCACATTAAACACAAATATTCCTTAAAAAAACTGTTTTGTTTATTAAAAAAATCAGTTTTGATTAAGTTTTGTAAGCTGGTAATAAGGGTAATTTTAACATTTCTAAATGTTGAGATCAAATTTTTTTGTTAAGTATAAAATTCTATCCATATATTACTACATGTGTATCAGACTGGTGAGGATGAGATGTAAAATTGTTATTCATTATTCTTATACCCGTTTTTATAGATACTAGAAGAAGAATACAAGAAATCGGACCAAGACAACATCTCTGGTATGCGTGTGGCACCATTCCACTATGGTAGTCATTACTCAAATAGTGGCTCTGTTCTACATTTCTTAGTTAGATTGCCACCATATACAAAAATGTTTCTCAACTTTCAAGGTAAGATATTTATATTTAATCCTAAAAAAAAGATAAAACTTATTGTCATTTTCAACAACAGATCTGTTTCCTTGCACAAAATCTTTGCCAGATTGATATAAATTCAGAAACTTCTCACTAATTTTATGATTAATCCTCTTATGGAAAATTTTTTAATTGTTGACACACCAATACAAACATAAAAATCATTTGTATTGTTTACAGAAGATTTTCAAGAATTTTAATATTTCATATTGTGTTTCATTGAAGTTTTATGAGAACTTCAGATCCATTGCAACATATATCATGTAGTTCTTCTTGACACAAGAGTTTTGAGAAGTAACAGCACTCAAAGTCAGTGTTATCCTTCAAAAAAGTTGAATCAAAAACAAAATATGTCAGAATACTTGAGCACTTAAACCTTCAGTATTTTGTGTTTAACCTTTTTGGTTGGAAGAACTTTAATGGACTTGTCTGACTTTTTTTATTATCATTATGCATCATATTTTACAGACAATAACTTTGACATACCAGATCGAACATTTCACAGTATGCAGACAACATGGCGTCTAGCTAGTTACCAGTCAACATCAGATGCTAAAGAACTTATACCAGAGTTCTTCTTCCTACCTGAAATTTTTGTCAACTCTGAAGGCAAGTACAGAATTATTCTATAACCTCTGAGAAATATACGTTAATTTTTTTTTCGGTGCATAATCGTTCATCTACAAGTACTTATATTTGAAGTGTACTAAAACTTAATAGGTTCCTTTTGACAAAAGAAACTAGTAAGCAGAAATTGTTGCATATTTACATTAAGTTGATTTGGTCATGCTAAATATTCTTGAAAAAGTAGTTTTTATCTAAAAATTTGTTTATTTATGATTTAGTCATATGGCACAAAAGTTGTTAGGATGATTTGATTTAATTTGCATACATGATTTGATGAGGGTTGGCATCTTTTTTACATGTGCTCTTTTAGGCTTATAGTTTATATAACACACTCAGAAGTTATTTTATAAGTCAAAAGAAATGTTTAATATTTTATTATTTTTTTATTTTTACTTTTTCAGGATTTAAATTTGGTCAAAGACAAAATGGGGAAGTTGTTTGGGATATCCAGTTACCACCATGGTGTAAAAGCAATCCTCGACTTTTTACGTTAATTCATCGTCAGGCTCTAGAATCTGACTATGTATCTCAGAATCTTCATAATTGGATAGATCTGGTATTTGGTTCTAAACAACAAGGAGAACTTGCTATAAAAGCTATCAATGTGTTCCATCCTGCCGTGAGTGTTTATATAATATCATACATACCTTTAATGTGAGCATAATTATAATCATGAGCATTAGTGCTCAATGCTCAAGTTTTTGGTTAAGTGTTTTTGACTAACTAGATATGTAAGTAAGTTAATTAATTCTTGTAGCAGTTCTTGTGAGGTTGTACTTTAAAAGCAGGGCTCAGGAAAACTTTGACTGAGGTGTCGGACATTTTTTCAAAGCAACTGTACCACCGACGATGCAATGAAAAGAAAAAAAACAAAAAAACAAAAAAAAAACAACGTTGTTACTGACTATATTAAGATTTTTAATATCAAAAGTTATTTAAATATATATGGTCAGACTTGTATGTCCACATTAGTGTTGATTTTGAACTGTCGGCGTTGACGACACATGGTTTGACGGCCATCTTTGTTTATTGACAATCGCGCATTTTCGTTTTCCCGAAGTTACACGAACTTTACTGAACCTTATTTTGAGACCTCTTTGATTTTATTTAGACTTTTTAAAATTATTTATTTATAACTAAACAGTTTGCCAAGACCGTACTATGCGCATTGTATTATTATTTAACATCCCGCGTGGAACCTCTTTGAAATAGTCCGACGACCATGACCTTCAGTTAACAGGTGTTTATGGCTTCCGTCAGTCAAGCGATGTGATTACTTAATAAACAACTTATCATGATTCGGACGATGAAACAAAAGGAACAGATTGAGACCATGGATTTTAACTGATTAATAAACAAAAGCCTAATTATTAGATCTGTAATATTTATTGAAAATGACTGACATGTGATAGCAAAGAATACTCTAGTAAAATAATGACCGATAAACATATTTATTTACGTGTCCGATTGACTGAATTCTATTTTAAACTGAAAATGTCCGACAAGCTATATTTCACATCGGACAAAAATATTTTTTGTCGGACATGTCCGGCAAATATGACCGTTTCTGGACCCCTGTTTAAAAGCCATTACTCACCGGTCTCAGGAACTGTTTTCAGCAAAAGTTACAGCATGTTGTCATTTATGATTTTAGTATGTTTAACTAAACTATAGATACATAACAGTTTATTATTTAAAACTAGAATTATTTTTAAATATGGAATTTCAGTTTTTAAATTTTAATCCCCAAAACAGCAACTTACTGCAGGTTATAGATGATGAATAATAAATAATTCTAGTTTTAAATAATAAACTGTTACATATAGACTTGTACAGGCTGAAAACAATCAGGGCTGATTATACAGGCTTATTTACAACGACATAATTTTTATGTTCTGTTTACTGGTAGTCTTTTTTTTTTCTCTTGCTTACTCTGTGTTTTGTCTCCTACATGCTTTACTTGAATTCAAAATTAAATGTCTGTTTTTTTCTGATGTGTTCATATTACAGACGATTGTCGTTGAAGTAGTATGTCATGACATATGTAGCCCAACATGAAAAATATTGATTATGATATTAATCAGAAAAATTACTTATTTAGCCCAAAAAAAATTATGAAAGATGAATTAATCAGGATAATTTGATGCTTGATGTTTGTTAATGGAGGAAGTTACATTGTAGTCAATATTAATTACAAGACAATTATTTCATTTCAGACATATTTTGGTATTGATGTCAACAGTGTACGTGATCCGGTCAAAAGACATGCTCTCAGAACAATGGTGAAAACATACGGACAAACTCCTAAACAGTTATTCCGCAATCCCCATCCACAGAGAGTTACATCACAGTCCTTGGATAACCCTGTGTCGTCTGGCGTTCTAACACAGTTATTCCAGAATTCATTCTCAGCATCTACTCAGATGGACCAGGGCCATTTACCATATATTGTAAGAAAATAAAACTTATCTGTATGACGTAGAGAAGAATTATGTCATGCTGATGGATGTGGCATATGTATAATCATCGAAGCTAAGAATTTGTGGCTTTAAAAAATTTTGATGGACTAAATTCGAAATGGGCTACCAAATTTCTTCTGACATTTTTAGATAAATGTTCAAATAATGCTCTCAATATTGTTAAACAATTTAATTATTTCAATGCGAATTGATTTTGACAAAAATGGCATTATTTACATGAAATTATTTCTCAAATTAATATTCTTTTGTAAAAAATTTTGTCATAATTAAAAAAAACAAATAACTGATACAGTGTATATGAACAGGGCAAAGTACATGTAAAATGAAATATCTTATATATGTAGAATGTCTACTAATGGTGTTTTATTTGTTAAAATGACATTCAATTTTGCTAAAAGGTAATGTTTTTTTTTTTTTTTTTTTTTTGTTTTTTTGTTTTTTTTTTTTGTTTTTTTTTTTTGTTATGTTATGTTGCAAAAAGAAGTTATATTATCACTTTCTATATTACTTGGCTTATTACAGAAAAGTCCATTAAACACAGTGACTGGTTTAAAATGGGGTTCCTATGTTGGTTCACCACACTTACCACCACCAACTGTGGTGTGGCAGGAAAAGTTTGAGTCATCAGTGGCATCATTAGAGGCATCGCCAACAGGAGATGTATTCGGAGTTGGTGCAGACAGCTTTTGTTTAATGATGCATAGCAAACAAAAAGGTATTAATTTTTTTACATCCATTCTCGCTTAAACGTGCTGACCAATTGAATACACTTTCACAAAGTATGGGTTATTTAGTAGTTTTGAATTATTTGCAGGTGGATATATCTCCACTTATTTTACAAAAAAGAAAAAAAAAAAAAAGTTAATGTAACAAAGCTGTCGATCAGCAGGTACAAACCTGTACTAGTATTATTATACTGTATATAAACTGAAAAAAACAGGACAGGTTACCTTATGGTTCCCAACAATAGGAAACTAACTCAAGAGCTCTATCCACAAAGTTACCATTCATTGAAATCGCAAACATATACATCCCTCAAAAAAATGTATTCATAGTCACCAACCATCTACTTTTTTCAAGCTCTTCATCATGCTTAGTTTGAATTTGAAATTTCTAATTGACAGACTACCACATAGATTGGTTTGGGGCCATATGTAAATCATTGATCCTAATTATGACACCAATTTGTCATTGTGTTTAGTACCCATCAAAATCTGGAGTTCTTTAATCATTGGTGTCAGTATGTGTTTGCAGTACAAGTACATTTTGTATTGTTTTAGTTTCTTTCATTTTGTTGAAGTGTGTCACTGGTGGCTCTTGCCTGCATAAAAAATCATGATATTTAGTAGCAACTTTCTATATTAATTTATTAAGTGTACAACGTAATTTGTTACAGAATTTGTATGAACATACTCCAGATTTGCTCTTATCGGATAAGTTATCCTAACACAGTTTATGCCTGGAGGCTGAGTGAAGGAATAAAACAATTTCTATATAAAAAAAACTAGGATTTCCTGATACCAACGAGTGTTGGAAGGGGGCATCATCTCTTTTCCATTCACCACTTGGGACAGATCCTAGTGTGAGAAAGTTTGTCAGTTCGCTTGCCGAAGGTCGATGGTTTTCTCCAGGCACTCTGGTTTCCTCCACCATCCCAGACCTGACCGCCTCAAAATAAGTGAAAGAATCTTGACTGGGGCATAAAACACCATTACTCCACTCCACTCTTTTCCATTCAGACTGAAAATAACTAGAACTGTAGAAAATGTACTAACCTCAGTTGGAATCAGAAAATTATGGGTTTTTGATGTAGAAATTGTTCTTACCCTACACACAGTTTATAGGCATTTTAAGCCTAATCCAGTATGATTGATGTATGCTTGTGTGAGTGAAGGGTGTCTTTGTCAAAAAATTGATGTTTTGATTTTATCTTGTAGTTTTAAGAGTGTTTAACTCCACTGATGTTGTGTGGGCAGCTATCATCAGTTGGAAACATCCAGATGGAATACTTCGTATAAAGAATCATAAAGAAAAACCATTAGTCAACTTTATGCATGAATCTCCCACTGACCTAGTAAGTATCATTCTCTTTAAATGAAAGTCTTTGACAAAAACTGTATAATGATAATTTAAAAAAAAAAAAAATTCCAAAATAGAAATTTTTAAAAAAGCTGTAATAAGGTTCCTGGTGTGACTCACTAACATTTGTATAAAACTTTTGGTTTATACTCAAATACTACCATAATATTTTTATGAGGAAAAAAATCACATTTTGAGATTCTGTATCTTGTAATAAGTTCTTTGTAATAAGCTTCAATTTATCAAATTGAGTTTAACTAAGTGTTCAATAATTTTTTTCGTAACAGATACTAGTAACAGAAATGTGAATTGTAAATCTAGACATTGTAAGCACCTGGTGCGTTTATAAGTGAGATTTATTGTATCTGTGACACATGACAATTTCTTAAAACTCTCATTAAAATTTCTAAAAAAAAAAAGCATTACCAGTTTAAGCAATGCAAAATTTTGAATACTTTTGGAATTAAGCTGTTAACCCACAGTGTTTACCTATAAAACTAATGACTTTTTCCTGATATAATTGGTAAGGCCTACATTTGTTTCCATGAAATTTAGGCACTTGTCATTGTTCTATGGAAACTGTTTTTGCAAGATCCAGTCAGGGCACTTGTCATTGTTCTATAGAAACTGTTTTTGCAAGATTCAGTCAGGGCACCTGTCATTGTTCTATGGAAACTGTTGTTGCAAGATTCAGTCAGGGCACTTGTCATTGTTCTATGATCTGTTGTTGCAAGATCCAGTCATCCCAGTCACAACTCAAAATATAAAGATGTTTCAGTGGGACACTTTAGAAGAACAGTTGAATGATATATTTTGAGAATCTTTATGTATTAAATAATTTTTTTCTTATTTGCTCTCAAACTCTTCATAATTTATTACCTTGTTTATTTTAGGTTACATGCTGTGCCTCATTACCAGATTGTCGTTTACTGTTTGTGGGTGGAAGTTCAGGTCTAATTACGATTTACCAAACAGTCTTCAACACATCCAAGGTTAGTAATATACATTATACATATTAAATATATATGATTACAAACTGCACATTGTTACACAATTTAGAGCAATTTTATTTGCTGTGTTTCTGTCAAAATATGTTTTTATTTCCCAATATATATATATTGTAAGACTGTAAACCATGAAAATTTATCAAGACAGTGTAAAACATTTGTAAAAGATGGTTATCCTTTGTATTGTTATACCCCCCCCTACCAATCTTATCTGGAAGGGGTACCTTGTCTTTTTGCTGTTCATTCATCATTGGTTGACATATTTTAATTGACTCTATGTGCATAATAGACTAATGGAATCTTGCACCCTAGGTCATTTATCATGACTTTGGTTTTTACCGAATCTTTTCTCTTTTTGTTTGGGATTTCCCAATATTTTTTTTTCTTTCAAAAAAATAACAATGCATTGAATGTTCAATTTTAATACACATGTATATTGAAGACAAAAAAGTTAATGGTAAAAAATTATAATTCATGGAAAATATTGAAAGCTAGAATAATAATTTTTTTTTTTCAAATCTGTTCCTGGTAGGTGAGAAACCATACCCTACTTACAGTTCTTGACTTTTATTTTTTAAATAAATAAAATAGAATTCATGAAATTGGTTGATTAAATGATATTAATACACTTGTAGGAGAGTAATATACAAGTCAGAGGATCTAAGACTGTACTACTTGGGCATAAGGCTACTGTAAATTGTTTGGTGGTCTGTAAACCTTACAGTATTCTAATCAGTGCTAGTGATGACCACACCTGTATCATATGGGATCTGAACAGGTAAATATGGCTACAGTTAATTTCAGTGCAAGTTTTGTCCACACTTGTAAATTTTGTGAACAGGTAAATGTGGCTACTGTCAATTCCAATGCAAAAAATGTCCGAACTTGTATTATTCAGGACCTGAACAAGTAAATGTAAAAGTGTTGACCACACCTGTATCATAATGTGAACAGGTGAATGTGGCTGCTGTTAATATCAGTGCGTGCAAGCTTTGACCACACCTGTATCATTATGATCAGGTAAATTGGCTACTGTTAATATCAGTGCAAGTGTTGACCACACCTGTATCATAATGTGAACAGGTAACTATGCCAAATGCTTCATCTGGGTGTGAAAATTAAAAAAAAATTGTTAGTTTTAATAATACAATAAAACCAATTATAATACCCCTTGATAACCTTGCTGCCTTACTTATTTGATGTTTGAATACATAAAATCCTTTCTATGTTTTTCTCTTATAAACCTCATCAGTTTTTTTTGATCACCTAAAAGTACCATAATTCAACAAGACAAATGATTGCATGATATGATTACTGTAATTTATTTAATAAGTTCTCAATTTGTTGTATTGTAGGTTGTGTTATGTCAGATCTATAGATAGCCATAAAGCTGGTGTAAAAGTTGTAGCCATTAGTCCTACACTGGGAGACATCGCTTCTTGTAGTCCTCAAGGTTTGTAGTTCAGTAATATTTGTTAATCATTTATGTGTTAAAAACTCTTTAAATAACCATTAGATCCAAACCTAGTTATTTAGTAGGTATTGATTTTTTTTAGCAGCAAGTCCATGCAACAAAAAATTGCATTTTGAAAAAGACCATTCTTGTTTATTTTCAATTATTTAATCCAGACATGTTGCAAAATTCTTGTTTTAGTTCTGAACTACCAATAGTGATAAAAACTAATACAACAAGTATAGTTTGAAACTTTATAAAATAGATAAATAAATAAATTTATTAATTGATAAAAATTTTGATAAATAAATAAAAAAGACATTTAGAAAAATAATACCCCTTACTATCTTGCCATTTAAGTAAGTTTGATTAAAGTTTTGAACAAGTGTTTTAAGTTAACAGTGTTCCACATAGTACTCCACTACAGTTTTATAGAGGTTTCATTTCTACTGATCATAAATACCAGTAGTAATCACCTCACCTCAAATAAAACTATTTTTTAGAAAACGTCAACTTTTTTATTTCACAATACCCGTACCTGTATCCCTTATTTCTGCACAATCATTATTGAGCCATAATCAAATGTTATGCACTTAATCCTGTATTATCAATTCAGAATCTGTAAAATCTGTTTCTTTACTAGGAATGGGAAGTAGATTGGACTTGCATACAGTAAATGCTGAATTGGTTGCTACAAAATATTGTGATGATACTATAAACTGTTTGGCATTTTCCTCTGCACCTGAAGGAAAATCTGTGAACATTATAGCTGGTGGTTTAAGTTCTGGAAATATCAGGTACATAATAAACTATACATTATAATGATGACCCTTTATCAACTGGTGGGAAAATTCTTTAAGCCCTATTATTCAATGTGAATATAGGGTTCATTCTATCTTATCTTGTCTTGTTAACAGATTTAATACATAAGTATTAAAGTTTTTGTTCAACAGTGTGTAGTATAACGTACACTTTGGAAAACATATCTTTCAGCACTGACTTTTCCTGCAAGCACACACAAGCCACCACTGTCACTGTCATAAAGTTGTTTGCCTAAGATTCAAGATGGCATCAAAGAGACAAAGCTATAAAGAAAAAATGTTAATGAATTCTGAAAAGAACATGCTTTTATGTTTATATTTGAGTGCGAGTGTATCATATATTTTCAAAAGGGATATTAATGATAAAATTAATCAAAACTCATGTACAGATGCCTGATTTAATTTTCATTTTAGCGTTTGTTTTCCAGTCATTGTATATGTCCAGATGTAATGGAGTTGAGTTGAGTAATGGTGTTTAACGTCCCAGTCAAGAATATTTCACTTTATTGAGACATCGCCAGCTATAGGCGAAAGTGCAGAAATTTTGCCTGTGCATTGTGCTGATGGCATTATACAGCAGGGTTCCTTGCCATGCCCTGACACGGGGCCCTCATTTATTTTAAGTTCCCATCTGAAAGAACGATGACTTTCATTTCGTAATGCCGAGTGCTTGGCAAAAGAACAGTCACTACCCACTTTCAAGTCTTGGGTCAGACCCAACAGGTGTTTGAACCCACGACCTCCCACTTACGGAGTGAGCCTTCTACCAACTGAGCTACCGCAGTGGTCCAGATGTAATGGAGATTACTGATAAAAATCTGGATGATTACAATGACCTTGGTGCAATATTATTGCTTGCTTTGATTTAGTAGACATATAATATGTTTGAGCTAGTGGATTGCTAAGCACAAGAATGTCAGATATATTTATAATAAGTATTTTGGACCATTTTGATATGACCACCAAAATACACCAAAGTTTGTATCTCACAAAATAAACCCCTATATGTTATGTATAGTAAAATTAAAGTAAATAGTTCTTGTAACTTTGAAATTTCAGGATTTGGAGTAGCTGGGATTTATCTCATTTGAGGGATTTGCAGCAGGATAACCTCATTGCTAGACCTGTAATAAGGTAGGAGTGGAGTGGAGTAATGGTGTTTTACGCCCCAGTCAAGATTTTTGCACTTATTTCGAGGTGGTCAGTTTTGGAATTGTGGAGGAAACCAGAGTACCCGGAGAAAACCACTGACCTTTGGCAAGTGAACTGACAAACTTTCTCACTGTCCCGAGTGGGATTCGAACTCAGGCAGTGAGAGGCGCTGTGATCCGTAACCAGGGGCTTTATACCACTCGGCCACTGAGGCCCTGTAATAAGGTAGGGCTGTCTTATATTGTAAATCAGGAAAATTTTAAGTTCCTTTATTAACAATTTTTAAATTAAAAAAAAAATTGTTAATCCATGAAAGAAGCAAAATGCATTATACATGTAACAGTATCATTATTCAAACACAAACACTGGTCTATGTTCAAATCACCATACATAAAGCATAAACACTAGGGAAACTGGCAGGTTAAGTTTAACATGGTAACTTCTACCAGGGAAGTGAGGTCCAGTACTCCAGAAGGGTACCTCCTGTCTAGATATCTACTCTACACTAGCTACATGAGAAATCAAAATTAAAACATGGAACTATTGGACATATAATATATTCAGGGAATATTTTGGATACATTGACATCAAACGTGTCAGGAAGCTGTAAAATTGATGATTTAATTTGAACTTTCTCTCACAAATCATTTGTTTGGTTGTCACATAATTTTTTTTTTCTGTTTCCAAGTACATGTTATACACATGCAAATTGTATTTATGTGAGTATATAATGTGTTTAACAATTCATTTTCATACATCTCATAAAAGTGTTACTTTATTTTTTAGTTTAACTTACTTTATTTTTTAGTTTAACTTTTACCCATGATTCTCAGCGGCTGTATATGTCGACATCAGATGGAACTGTATCGCTATGGGAATCGCCACCATTCGGAAGGCTACGTCCTCACAATTTTACAGCATTTTTGTAGCCATGGTTATCCATTACATCTACAAATCTTCCACTAGATAGAATCATTACCATGCAGTATTTTTGTGATTTTTGAAACAGTTTTGTCAAAGACAAGATTCACTGTTCCAAGTTTTGGTCTTATACTTGAAGCAATTACAAAATAATTTTTTTTTGTCAATGTTATCAAAGTCAGTGACAAAAACAACAACAGATTCAAGGAATAGACAGAAGGCCATAAGTGCTATTTTAAACACTTCTTGGGAAAGACAACAATATTTAAACTATTTTTCTAGTATGGCTTGCCTGTTTATTGTGTTTTTATAATTAATTTGTCTCATTCCATAGTCATAAGCTTTGGGAAATAAAAAACCAGATATTTAAGAGATATGTATCATTATCTAATTTGCTATTTTCCTTGCCAATATATTTTTAGCCCTGGTTTTAATATAATATCAGTTTTCTGTATTTAGAAGAATGGTTGATACTATATCAATTTGATGAGTTTTTTTCCTGTTAAATGTTTACAATAAATGATGTTATGTAGATAATTAAGTTACATATATATAAATACATGTAAATTATGTAAATCTTTTTTAAATGCAGTCATTGTTATACCTTAAAGCCAAAGAGGTATTGGATATTTATTTTTATGTAATATCGTATGTATATTTGTCTATTTATTCTTGTTTTATTTATACATATATGGGCTGATGAATTGATGTACCACATTTACCATTGTATAGTCATTTATGTTACTAAGTAACCATTTATATTCTGTACATATACCTATGAATTACATGTACCGGTACTTGTTATTTATGAATTATAGTATCAGTAGTTGTAATTGACAAATTGACTTATTTAAATACATTTAAAACTTTTAGTACAAAACCAACAATTGCAGAGATAAAAGTTATTTTTATGTATGTTTTGGAATTATTTTTCGTTTGTCACTGTTATTGGTAACTTTTTTGCCACATGTTTTACTCATTGTATATACTCAATAAATGTGTGTGTGTGTGTGTGTGTGTGTGTGTGTGTGTGTGTGTGTGTGTGTGTTGTACCTATTATTCTTGAAATAGATTTACATGTATTGTTTCAATTTGATAACCATAAAATGGTATTGTTTAGGAACATAAGTAACAGTTTCTGTACTACAAAGTAATTTATTGTATGACCTTGGTTTATTGGTAATTGTTTAAATGATCAATGTCAATCTGCTTTTTGTTTTAAGTCATCTAGTGATGTACTACCAAAATCTTCGGTTTTAACTTAAAATTATGCCAGTCTATTGTTCTTATGCACATTTTACATATTATAGAAAATGCTAGTTCAGCAGTTAGAGTAAAATGGCTGCTTGTAACAGAGTTAAATGGCTGCTTGTAACAAAGTAAAATGGCTGCTTGTAACAGAGTAAATGGCTGCTCATAACAGGGTAAAATGGCTTTAACAGTGGTGCTCCAAATATTGGAGGAAAAACCAAGAAAGAAAGAAGGCTGCTTGTAACAGAGTAAAATGGCTGCTCATAACAGGGTAAAATGGCTTTAACAGTGGTGCTCTAAATATTGGAGGAAAAACCAAGAAAAAAAGAAGGCTGCTTGTAACAGAGTAAAATGGCTGCTTGTAACAAAGTAAAATGTCTGCTTGTAACAGTTAAGAGTAAAATGATTGCTTGTAATTATGTAAAGGGATGTATGTAATTGGATGTACGTAATCAGAGTTTGTCTCATGTTTGTTTCAGGAAATAATTTACTTCAGTTTACTAAGATGTAATAATAATGTACATGGCATGATGTAGTGATCTCAGAATAATTAAAAAGGACAAAATATTTAAACTTTTCTGTAAAAGCTGATTCAGCTTTTGATAACCAGAACCTTGTGTAGAATGAACTTGATGTCAAATAGCAACAGATCTGTCTAAGTTTAAAAAACACTAAGGTTTGACTGACACATAATTTGTTTTTTCTGTTGGTTTAATGGATGCAGTGTCATTGTTTTTCTTTATGTGTATATAATACAAGATTTTGTTTTATTTTATTTATCTGTGTATAATACAAGATTTGTTTAGTGTGTTTTTGTCAATATATAAAAGTAAATACAGACAGATAGAGCTGTGATTAAAGTTAGGTGTCAGTTGATTACACGTGAATGTGACTTTATCAGAGCTGTGATTAAAGTTAGGTGTCAGTTGATTACATGTGAATGTGACTTTATCAGAGCTGTGATTAAAGTTAGGTGTCAGTTGATTACATGTGAATGTGACTTTATCAGAGCTGTGATTAAAGTTAGGTGTCAGTTGATTACATGTGAATGTGACTTTATCAGATCTGTGATTAAAGTTAGGTGTCAGTTGATTACATGTGAATGTGACTTTATCAGAGCTGTGATTAAAGTTAGGTGTCAGTTGATTACATGTGAATGTGACTTTATCAGAGCTGTGATTAAAGTTAGGTGTCAGTCGATTACATGTGAATGTGACTTTATCAGAGCTGTGATTAAAGTTAGGTGTCAGTTGATTACATGTGAATGTGACTTTATCAGAGCTGTGATTAAAGTTGGGTGTCAGTTGATTACATGTGAATGTGACTTTATCAGAGCTGTGATTAAAGTTGGGTGTCAGTTGATTACATGTGAATGTGACTTTATCAGAGCTGTGATTAAAGTTAGGTGTCAGTTGATTACATGTGAATGTGACTTTATCAGAGCTGTGATTAAAGTTAGGTGTCAGTTGATTACATGTGAATGTGACTTTATCAGAGCTGTGATTAAAGTTAGGTGTCAGTTGATTACATGTGAATGTGACTTTATCAGAGCTGTGATTAAAGTTAGGTGTCAGTTGATTACATGTGAATGTGACTTTATCAGAGCTGTGATTAAAGTTAGGTGTCAGTTGATTACATGTGAATGTGACTTTATCAGAGCTGTGATTAAAGTTAGGTGTCAGTTGATTACATGTGAATGCAGCTTTATCAGATCTGTGATTAAAGTTAGGTGTCAGTTGATTACATGTGAATGTGACTATCAGAGCTGTGATTAAAGTTGGGTGTCAATTGATTACATGAAAATAAGACTTTATCAGAGCTGTGATTAAAGTTGGGTGTCAGTTGATTACATGTGAATGTGACTTTATCAGATATGTGATTAAAGTTGGGTGTCAATTGATTACATGAAAATAAGACTGTGATTAAAGTTGGGTGTCAGTCGATTACATGTGAATGTGACTTTATCAGAGCTGTGAGTTAAAGTTGGGTGTCAGTCGATTACATGTGAATGTGACTTTATCAGAGCTGTGATTAAAGTTGGGTGTCAGTTGATTACATGTGAATGGACTTTATCAGAGCTGTGATTAAAGTTGGGTGTCAGTCGATTACATGTGAATGTGACTTTATCAGAGCTGTGATTAAAGTTGGGTGTCAGTCGATTACATGTGAATGTGACTTTATCAGAGCTGTGATTAAAGTTAGGTGTCAGTTGATTACATGTGAATGTGACTTTATCAGAGCTGTGATTAACGTTAGGTGTCAGTTGATTACATGTGAATGTGACTTTATCAGAGCTGTGATTAAAGTTGGGTGTCAGTTGATTACATGTGAATGTGACTTTATCAGATTCTGTGATTAAAGTTGGGTGTCAATTGATTACATATGAATGTGACTTTATCAGATCTGTGATTAAAGTTGGGTGTCAATTGATTACATGTGAATATGACTTTATCAGAGCTGTGGATTAAAGTTGGGTGTCAGTTGATTACATGTGAATGTGACTTTTATTGTGAGTTTGGTTTAAATTATTTACAAAATTTACTAGGATTGAAGTGATTGGGATGTTATTTATACAGAATGAGTTAGTTTGCTTTATAAAAACCTGTGTACGAATACGATCATGTATGAACATGTGTGATATATTGAATAATGTTCATTCCAATGAAGCTTTTTATATCCCATTAAAAATTATATTTACAACTTGTTGCCATATTTATTTTTATATAAGATTTGAATAAAGAATTTTAATTTAAATTACCAAGTTGTTAAAATTGTAAACTGAATTTTGTTTTCTTATACAGTAAAACATCGATCATTCGAACTTCGATACCTCAAACTGGGATAACTGAAAGTCATCTTTGTTCTGACCAATTTCCAATAATACCTTATGTAAAAATATCAGATGGCTTGAACTTCATGAACTCAAATACCACTACTTGCTCGAACATTTGGTAGAAGTCCCTTGTCATTGAAGTTCTACTGTATCTGATGGAGAAAAACAAGTAACAGATTATCTCCCTGTAATTAAGGTAACTTTGCTTCTATATTGGTGTTAGAAAAAATGTTATTGGTGACAAGTTACTCCAAAATGGTCTTTAACCATTATTTTGTTGGTTGGCATATCAAGATATAAAATTTGTATGTGAAAGTCAGTTTGAATCTTCCTAACTCAACCCTTTTGGTGACTATAAGAACTAGTAAAGCTATTTATTTTGGTAGAATTCACACATCTCTTACATACACAAACTTGTTCTTAGATTAATCTTTAAGACATTAACAAACTTGATCTCATTGCAAATAGCTGGAAAATTGCTGATGTGACATGACAACTTAACAACAAAAAAACCATTCCAAGAATAAGATGACCAAGGTAAAATATAAATTTTCTACAAACAGGGCAAATACTTAAGTCTGATAGGCAAAAAAAAAAATAATAATAATAAAATTGATTTTTTTGGGGTTGAGCAATGGTGTTTAATGTCCCAGTCAAGAATACTTCACTTATTGAGACGTCGCCAGCTATAGGCAAAAGTGTAGAAATTTTGCCTGTGCGTTGCGCTGATGGCATTATACAGCAGGGTTCTTTATTGTGCCATGCCTTCCGTGACACAGGACCTGGTTTATTTTAAGTTCCCATACGAAAGAACCGTGACTTGCATTTTGTAATGCTGAGTGCTTGACGAAAGAACAGTCACAACCCACTTTCAAGTCTTGGGTCAGACCTGGTCTTGGTTCCAACCTACGACCTCCCACTTACAGAGTGAGCACACTACCAATGGGTTGGTGTTATGTCAGATAAAACAACAAATACAATGTAAGAAGTCTTCAAATATTTCAATTTTCATTTTATTATCATAATATGCTTTTGCAAATTTTAAACATTATTTTTCTAATCATAACAATAAAATTAAAAAGCATATTTTTTGACAATTAAAAAAAATACATTTATGACATACTTGGTACATCTGAAATAACACATATGTATAAAAAAAATTAGCATATTTTGACAATAACACATAATCAACGATAAGGGAATACAGTAACACTGATTCTTCAAACTAAAAGACCATTTTATAAAACTGATAAAATAGTTACCATAGAAACACCGCATAACTTTGGTACAAGTAACTGTTTAATACTGCAAATATATATAATTCAACGTCTTCAAATTTGTAGACTGAAAGTAAAAACAATTTCATGACATGATAAATTGTATGCAGAACACCTGCTGTAACTTTAAGAAACTAGTTTTTTCTTGATTTTGGCCTTTAAAAATGTGTAGTTCTTCCATCTCAAAGCTTTCAAGCCTGGGTAGATACATTTTTTTTAAAACAGGATATTCTTACTTGTGACTGGGGTACCACCTCTTTGTTTACTTATAAAACACAGAATATTCACTAACAACGGGTTAAATTTGTTGTAGGTATGGTATTGATATTCTAAGTTACTAATTTTAAAACCTAAGCAGCCTTATTTGATAACTTTATCATTATCAGTAACTGATTCTAGCACTGATTTTGTTCAATATACAAGATTATCTACACCATCTCAAATATCTAGTATTTTTGACATACAAATAACTTGCTTCTTAAATTTACGAGTAGCATGGTCCACATAAACTGAAACATCATTAAGATGAATTTAGATAATAGCAATAAAAATGATGCATAGTAATTAAAACTACCATTCAATCAATGGTTTACACATTGTACATGTATTTAGTATGACATACATGATACTTTTAAGGAAGCTTTTTTTAAATATTTGAATCATAACAAAGAATATTTTTAGGGGAGTTTCATTCCGTTTTTTCATGTTAAAGAAATTCTACACATTTTTAACTAATTCAGTAACTTTGAAATCAATCAAAAATTACATTGTGAAAATGTCATGATTCAAAGTAAAATGAAAATAAAGTGACTTTTAAGTCTCGTTTAAACCAAAGAAATTTATGAAAAATACTTCCATATAACACCAAAATACAATTCAGATACATGTTATTCAGGTACAAATGGATAATGAATCTCACATCTACAAATAAGTGAAATTTTATTATGTTTAAAAAGAAAATAATAATTTCAAAATAGAAACATCTAAACAACATACATTGAACTAAATCTAATCCCCATAAAATGTGTTTTATTAATTTGCTTCTCTTGACTAGTTATTACTGATATTTATAATTTAAAAAAAAGTGAACTGACAAACTTTCTCACACTAGGATCTGTCCCGAGCAGTATTCAAACCTAGTAGGTGAGAGGTACTGTGATACATAAACACATGTTTAGACCACTTGGCCACTAAGGCTTCAGTAACTGAATACGATTTTATAGTCTAGCTTAGACTGATACATCACCAGCTTAAAAAGATTTCCTCTTCTTTTCGAGAAATAAATTCAGATTCAGATTTTAATCAGAATTTGCAAAAAAAAACAAAAAAAAAAAAAAAAAACAATTTTTTAACTGGCAAGAGACAACGCAGCAGCATAGTAATCAATGGATATCAATACAAGATAATGTAATGCATTAAGTGCTATATAGTGGTGATGTTTGGCAGTTTACGGTACTATAAATTGAAGAAAATTGTGAACACAATATCATTAAATGAAACAAGAAGCCAATTGGCCTTAATTGCTCACCTGGAGGAATTACAGAAAATCATTTTTTTTAACAAGATCAACAATTTTTACAACATTGAAAGAGCTTTACCTGTTGATGCTATATACTAAGTTTCAAGCTTCTAAGCCTTTAAAGTAATGACAAAAAGATGTATAAATGTTTTACAACATGAGGTTCCTGTAATCTTGAATGTGGGTCAAGGTCATCCAGCTTTGCTACCCTGGTAGAGCTTTATGAGTCAATGCTTTTATATATAATTTGAAGTCTCTAGTCTTTTGAGTACATGTCAAGATGTGTAAAAGATTTAATACTACAACTCAAACTCAAGACAAACAGCATCTAAAAATGGTCTTAGGCATAGGAACATCTAGACAACTCATTTTGGTTTTGGAACTAGTAGTCATTTCAGTTTACGAACAATGAAAATTTGACAATTGAGGGTAGGAGATGGACGACAGACAACAGACAAATTAGTATATGAGTAGCTCACATTAAGCATTCACTTCAGTAAGCTAATAAGTTCTGTAAACATGGTTATTTTTGCGAGTGGAAATTTCCGCGAAATCGGATACTTGACATTTTGCATGGGGGTAATTTTCGAGATCTTGCGGATTCTAATCTTGTATGGCCACTATATGGATAACATGGTTGTTTTGTTAAAATTTTCACAAGGGGGTAATTTTTGTGAGTTTTTTCAATTCGTGAAAATAGCGAAAATTTCTACATCGCGAAAAATAACCACGTTTACAGTAACACATTTACAGAACTAATCAAATTAGAATCATACATAAATAAACAACTGCCTGAGTATAACCTGTTGAGGTAAAGATTGGATTAATGAATGAAGTTTAATATTGTGAAAAAAGTATTAATATAGCTTGAAACACTGAAACCCCCACCCCCCACCCCACCCCCCGACCCCTCTTAGTCTTTGTGAAGAAACTATGACTAGCATCAAAGAATCAAAGATATTTCAAATCAGGAATTAAGGTGAAAGCATCCAAATAATTTTAATTATTTTGTACAAAGTAATTACAAATGTCCAAAAAAAGTATGTCAACCCATACCCAGTCAATACATAAACTATGTCAATTCTGAGTTCTTATTACCAGTCTGTTATGATTTAGATGACACCAAAGATTGTGCTATAGTGGCAAAATGACAAGATTTACATACTTAACACACCACTAAAACAAGACAAAACAAGATTAGACAAAAGAAATACAAGTACATGTCAAAACTTTTTTTATCAGATGTTAAACCCTACTTCCCAGTATTTATGAATATAGTTTCTAAAAACCATCAATTAAATGACCAATACATAAATGATGAATCTTAAAACATATTGGTTTGAATCCACATTTTGTTTACACATGGTAGAGTTTTCTTCTGTTAATCAAATTAACAGTTAAGTTCCAGTTTTGTTTTTAAACCATCAAAATGACATCAATATGTAGTGTATAACATGGCTGCCAGATGTTATAATCCAACCAGTGTGCTTGTTTTATGCAATGCATGGCTATCTCAATTTTTAATCAACCAGCCCAATTTCTGGTATATCTTTTTTTTTTTCTTTGGTTGCAAGTTTTCAACCCTGAATTAAAACCTGAGGATTATTTGATAAGCTGTTTTTTGTTTTCAGACCTATAAGAGGGATGATGCTGACCACCAGCTCATCCTCTCTATTTAAAATAATAAACTGAGTAATGAGGTAATTGTTTAACATTGGTGTTAATATAATAATGCTACAATGGTAATCTAAGATCTGTCCAAGTATCACTGCAGATGAATATAAAAGATGTAAGACAGTGCGAGGGCAACCATCTTTTATTAACATGTTTACATAATAAGTACATGTATTTCACACCTTTTGAAGCTGAATACTAAAGCATATATATATAATATTATATAGTCATATTGATTTCAGAGCTTTATTAAATCTGGTACACAAAAAAAAGAGTAAAATTTTTAAAATTCTGTTTTTCCAGTGATACAAAATATAATTAATTCTGCTGTCCAATACATGGCATGAACAAAAAGTGATATAAAATATAAAGTGGCACAACAAATCCAAGTTACGGATTACAGGGTAATGAAATTGTGTGATCCTGTCAAGATTCTTTCAGTTATATCAAGACAGTCAGCCTTGAAGTTGGCACTTTAGATAACTCAGTCCCTTACAGAAAAGGGATAAGACTTTCTGTAGAACCAATCAAGAAACACTTTGACAGAAGTCATATGGTTACCTATATAAACAAATATGATGTAATGGGTTTTAAGCACTGGATTTACAAATCAAATGATATGTGTATAAAGAAATATTACTATCAACTGAAAATGCTATTGCCAATCTCTTTATTACTAGTATATTCAGTCCAAGGTCACTTAGTTAACAAACTTGGAAAATTTGATATTCTGGTCATTTAGACTTAAGCAAAATTATCAGTTTATGAATCACACCAAACAGATGTGAAAATTGTACCAGTTCTCAATAGCTTTATTAAGGTTTCAATAAGCCTGTTACCAAACTGACCCAAATATTTTCTTAAGAATTTGTGATATCTCACCTGACAAGTTATACTTTGACAAAAAGTGACTAATTTTTTTTTTTTTTTTTAAATTATTAATTAATAATTGCATTAATTTGTTTGAACACAAAATGATACAATGAGAAAATGATGTGGCAATTCTGTTTTAAGACAAACTACTTTTACATCTATCAAAGCATTTAAAGAAGCTTTGATGCTTAAACAAACAATGTTTTATCATTGGTCTAAGCTTGACCACATAACTCGGCTTTAACTAGCCACTCATGCTTATTCAAAGCTAAAGTAGCATAAGAAAATTCAATTAGCCCACATTGTTCTTAGAGGACATTTAACAGACCAAAATTATATTTTGACAAAGGTTGCTCATCCTCACAGAAATGAAATATCTTTGGAAAAATAGCTTCAAGTTCAACAATAATTTTTTTTTTGTTATATATAGTAATATATTTATAAAATAGCACACAATAAAGGTCAAAATATGTAAATAAACATTAAACTTTGACTGTTACTTTTTTTGAGCTTTGACTCAAGACAATCACAAGCTTAAATAAGTCCTAACACAACATATACATGTACAATTTTCTGTAATTGAAAGACTAGTATTATACTTGCAAAAATAAAATATTTATAAAACTGAAACTGCATGTTCTCTCAGATTCTCTTCATAAATTATTAAATATTCAAATACTCATTCAACATTATATCCAATATGTACTATATATACAAACAGGTTGTGTATCACTTATGTTTGGATCCCATCGTGAGTGGTACCATTATTCTCTTTGGATTATTTTTACCCTTGTCTACAACACATAAAAAAGTGGAAAATTTTACAATAGATTATGTGTGTGTTTGTGTGTGTGTGTGAGAGAGAGAGAGAGAGAGAGAGAGAGAGAGAGAGAGAGAGAGAGAGAGAGAGAGAGAGAGAGCAATTTAACAAATTACTATTGTTTCAAAATCTGGCAAATTATTTTAGCTGGAATTGGAAAAGATATCATTAAACTATGTATAAAAAGATAGGATTTCAATATCAGGCATTTAATTTAGCTTAAACTGAAAAAGATGTCATAAAAAAAATACATTGTGAGACTGAAGTTTCTGTACAACTAATAATCTATATTTTCAAGACAAACATCAATGTATGGAACTGGGTTAGCTTATAATATAGGCTTTGTGATATATAAGAGATTGGAACAATTTTACATTTTTATGTCTAAATTTGTATATCCTACACATGGACTAAAAGAAAATTCATCTATCACTTTAATAGGAGTAAATTCATTGACAACTTTGAAAACAACTTTAGATATCCCTAGTTAGTGTGATTAAAATTATTTAACAATAACTTGATGAAGCAAGCAACCTTTGTATATATACACTGTATATAAGTACCTACCCTTATAACGATTAAATCTTTTGACAGCTTGGCTTCTCTCTTCGGCATCATAATACCAAACTGTTATCGCATACCTGTGACAAAGATAGATTTATTTTTTAAAAACAAGCTTTATAATTTACTGTACAGTCAATTTAGACTTAACATCAAAATTTTACTTCACTCTTTCACCCAGAATTATTTGGGAAATATATACATGTACCTAGTCAGCATTTATTTAAGCAAGGGAATCTTAATTCCACTTCCACAAGTTTGTCTACATAACAACGATACAGATGGTGAAAACCCTGACCTTGTTTCATGGGTTTAATGATAATATTTACCTATAGCAGTATTCATCCCTAGAATAAAACTTTACCACCAGGGATAAACTATGTCATATAAATGGATTTATGTCATTTAAACCTGTACTTAAAATGTCATTTTTGGTCATTAAGATGAAGTCTGTAGGTGCCATTAGTTTACATTTGTATTTTAATTTACATCATGTCACTAAGACTCCCCCCCCCCCCCCCCCCCAGCATCTATTATATTGTACATGGTACAGATGTACCAAACATGTGAGCAGATTAGAACTAGGGACCAAGATAACACCTTACGGGTAAACAAACAGTACTAGCTCTCTGTTTGACCTTTACAAATATTTTCTCAGAAAATAAACAAGTTTTCCTGAGATACATAAAAATCTAAAAATGTTTATCTTAAAACAGAATTAGTACACTTTTAAAAAACCTGACCTTTGAATATTTTAAATACATGTTGCTATGCATGCTACCTGTATTTATAACATTATTTAATGTCATTAACTTATAATAATGCAATGTTAAAAAACCACTATCGAATAACTGTGGTATTCTGCATGAGAACTGAAAAATTTCCTACATAAATTATGTAGCCCACACAAAACACCAACATGTTTACCAACAGCATCGGAAATGCCAGCAAAAGTGACATTTCACCTATAGATAAAATACCTGTTAACTTAAACTTCAAACAAACAACTTGTTTTTCTATATCTTTAATGTTTTTGTCACATGTTAATTTTTTTATTATTATTATTTGTTTTGTGCTGTGCTTGGTTGTTCTAGCTATTGTTGAACACATATTCTTTATTTTTTATTTTCTACCATGAAGAGGTCTTTCAATAAAGACTAGTTAAAACTTATCAAACAAACTTGAAAATAATATTCTTGTAAATTTTTAATGTAAATTGTTCACTCATTCTAAAAAAATAGGCAATTCAAGAGAGATGTTGATTTAATGTTGATTTTCTTAATTTCTTTTATTATTTCAAAAGTTTGCAGGGCTAATATTCTCATAAATACATGTACTTAAAAGATAAAAGAAAATTAATTTTGAACCCTTATAAGTATCTTAAATGACATGTTTGAATACCGGTATCCATAAATAGAACTTATAGTACATCTGTACCTACTGGTACATGTTACAACATGATACACAAACTTACATAACCTGAGTTATAGGTTTATTATGAAAACAATAAAACCAGGTTAGAGTGTTTTCCATACACTGTTTACAACAATATTCAAACAGTCAACGATTTCCAAATACTCGAGTTTTAAACAGCAAATATGGGTTATGCGTGAAGATGTTTTCATTTATTTATTTATTTTTTTTTATTTTATTTATCTATAATTTTTTTGGAGGGGTTCTATTTTAACAATGAGGCTAGGCTTATGTAAATCAACCATTATTAAAAGCTTAAGGGATAATTTTCAAAGTCTCCATATTTTTTAAAACTTTGCCAAAATGACAAAAGGTTACATTATACTAAATACACTGTAACAGAGTCAATATTGGACACTTTTGATGACACGGCTCAAGTTACATAAAGAAACACACAAACTTTTTATTTTAGATACCAGTAATCAACAACTGATTTGTCAATTTTTTAAAGACAGAGTCAGTTTTTCTAATAGGGAATATGGTGTTTATGATTATATCTAAAAAGTACATGTGTCGTTATTTAGTGCCATCAATTTTTGTCAACAGGAGAAAGACTATCATTGAAAATCACTCACATCCACTTCAGATAAGAGTGGTTTATGGTAAACTATGGCTCTTGAAAAGTAAAAGCCAAAAATAAGTCAACAGTAAAATTTAAAGCCATTTTAATTAAAACAGTTCAAACGAATATCAGAAACTAAAAGCTCATGATGAAATTGAGGAAAATTTTGGAGCAAAAATATTAGCCAAAATCAATATTTTGGAGCCAGAAACAATTGATATCAGCAATTGGCTTAATTAGCAAATGACAGAGCAAACAGCATTTATGTCTTGAGTTTCTGCTCAAATTATTACAGAAATTGTTTTCTGTGTTAACTGTAAAATGAATAAAATATTGTACTACCTTGAATTAAAAGATGGCATAACTTCATGTGGGTTTCGTCTGTCTGACCAGAAAAACAATAATCGATCAAATTTTGGTTCAATGCTGGCAATACGAGACTGTCCTTCTGGATATATTCTCAATACTCCACCATCTTTCTGAAGTTTTAAAATTGAAATAAACAGAAGTATTTTTTTATTTTATCAATATAATGATGAATTTTAAAAACATAATTTAGAAACAGAAAAATAGCAAATTTTAAACATAAACAAGCATTCAAATACAGTAACTAAATAAGTTATATTGTTAAATGTACATAAACAGCACAGCATGCTCATGTTAGTAGCTCTTAAATTCTACAGAAAAGGCTCCTTGTTCTTGGAACACTAGAGGAAATCAAAATTGTTTTTAAAATTATCTCAGCAAGAAGACTATTGGTCTTATCACTTACTGTAAAACCCGTTATATTCGCGACGTTTTTTTTTGTTTTTTTTTTTTTTTTTTTTTTTTTTTTTTTTTTTTGCGATTCCCTTTTAGAATCAGTTTGTGAACTTTTATTTTTGCGGTTTCCTTCTTACATAAATGCACATAACTTCCCACCTTTGAAGCGGTAAATTTGAAACCGATATATAAAAAATATTAAGATTACCTGTTGATAAATATACCTGATAGATTAAACAACTTATTGTTACCTATCTTTATAAATAAAAATTGATCAGTAATCAACTTGTTTTTGTTTACTGCCAAGCTCATCAGTACTCAAAAGCTTACCTGAATTAAACAGATTTTAGACATTTTGTGGGATTAAATAGATTTAATATAAAGACGGAATGTCTATAATAGTGAGTATAAAATGTAATAAAATAACTTTATTCATCTGTTATTCTCTGTAACATGCATATTAGAAACACATAAAATCCATTCATCAAATCACAAAGATGCTACTTTAATTTCACAACACTTTATTTTTGCGAAAATCTCTTACCTCGCAAAAGTCGTGAAAATAAAATGCTCGCGAAAATAAAGTGTTTTACAGTACCTGAGGGAAAGGACTGCTACCTTTTCAAATAAAAAGTTTTCTTAAAACAAATGGTATGTAATTCGTCCCCTTAATGGAGACTAACTTACTAATTTGGATTTGTTTAAAATATAAAATACTTGTCCTAATTATACTAATTATACCTTAAATCTACTGTTGTAGTCACTGTGTTGATATGACTTGAAAGAAAGATGGAGGGAGGGTGGGTGGTTGAGCGAGCGAGCGAGCGAGCATAAAGTGTGTAAGCAAGTGAGGTATGAGTGAGTTTTTGCCGCATCAGCATTATTGCAGCTATTTGCGGCTAGAAAATGTTAAACACATAACAGAGAAAAGAATAAAGGAATACCTATAAAAAACACCATATACTATTCAATGATATCTGACACAGTTTCTACTTACAAGGATATCCCAGTTTTTATTGAGATAATAAATAGAAGTTATACATCTGCCATCTTTATTTGGATTATCTACATGTTTCATATAACCCGTAGAACATCCCGGATAACATGCTATCATTGCCTGAAATATTATATAAAAATAATGTTTCATAAAATCAAAGACGATTTATTAAGATTAATAGGGGAGGAGGCAGTTTAAAGGTGATAGTTAGGGGGTAATATGGTACATGAGACTGAAACCAGATAACCCATAGTGTTTACATGGGACTAATTTTTAGCTCACCTGACCGAAAGGCTTATGGCATGGTGCGGCGTGTGTATGTGCGTGCGTGTGTGCTTGCGTGGTTGACACCTATTTTCGACTTCTCCTCCGAAACTGCTGGACAGATTTCAATGATACTTGGTCAGAAGCATATATGGACCGGTGCAATTCAGATTTGTTCATGGCGTTGCCATGGCTATCAAAACTAGGTCAAGGTGACCTAGGGGTCCAAAAATCTTAAAAAATCTTTTTCTCTGAAACTGATGATGGGAGAAAAACTCTGATGTGATATTTGGCTTCTCTAGGGTCTTAAGCCTATAGTTTGTTCATTTCATGAAATTTGGTCAAAAAATGGGTTACGTGTTTTTGCGTTTAATTAAAAAAATTTCGTAAAATGGCTTCAAATTGTTATAACTTGACTATTTGAACAGATAATGACATGAGGTTTTCAGTTTTGACTTTTTCTTGAAATGACCTTTAAATTAGGGTCAAGGTCACAAATCAAGGTCATGACCTAATTTGTGATTTTTGCAGTTTTCTTGCAAATATTAAGAGATATAAGAAATCAAAACATTGTTAAAATGTTCAGCATGACAAAATTTAAAAAAAGGTTCCAAGTTGCTTAACTATATGATAATCCATGTAGGAGTTGTTGCCCCTGAAATGATATTTTTGGCTTATAAATACTAAAATTGCTAATTGTCTTGAAAACTGTTAACTTTTTGTATAGGCATGTATATTAGAATATTGTAGGTATTGTGACAGCGATCATTTTGATATATGGTTCAAGGTCATATGTTCAAAGGTCAAGGTCACAGCTGCAAAAAAAGACATAAATTGCTAATTATCTTGAAAACTATTAACTTTTTGTATAGGAATGCATGTTAGAATATTGTAGGTATTGATATGACGATCATTTTGATATATGGTTCAAGGTCATGTGTTCAAATGTCAAGGTCACAGCTGCAAAAGAAGATACAAATTGCTAATTATCTTGAAAACTGTTAACTTTTTGTATAGGCATTTATATTTGAATATTGTAGGTATTGTGACAACGACCATTTTGATATATAGTTCAAGGTCATATGTTGAAAGGTCAAGGTCACAGCTGCAAAAGAAGACATAAATTGCTTATTATCTTGAAAACTTTAACTTTTTATATAGGCATGTATATAAGAATATTGTAGGTATTGACATGGTGTTCATGTATGGTTATATTCAAAGGTCAAGGACATAGCTGCATAAGTATACTGAAATTGGTTAATGATTTGGAAATTATTCATTGCATTACAGTTTCTTCATGCATATCATATAAGCTATTTATAAATGAAATCTGAATGGATATATTTCTGATTTAGTTTTGTGGCAGTTCTGATAAAGTTTTGTGGCAGTTCTTAACTTGAGAAAATTTGTAAGTTTCTGTACCTAATTTATTGTCTATTGCACTTTGCAAACAATTTTGGACATATCCTCAGGTGAGCGTTAAGACCCATGGGCCTCTTGTTTTAGAAACCATGGAATCACAAATTTTGATGCTTTCTATTAACAAGAGGCCCATGGGCCTTAACACTCACCTGAGTATATGTCCAAAATTGTTTGCAAAGCCCAAAAGACAATATATTAGGTACAGAAACTTTACAAGTTTTCTCAAGTTAAGAACTCCCACAAAACTTAATCAGAAATATATCCACTCACATTTCATTTATAAGTAGCATATATAATATGCATGAAGTAACTGTAATGCTATGAATACTTTCCAAATCATTCACAAATTTCAGTAAACTTATGCAACTATGTCCTTGACCTTTGAACATATATGACCTTGAACCATATATGATCGCCTTGTCAATACCTACAATATTCAAATATACATGCCTATACAAAAAGTTAATAGTTTTCAAGATAATAAGCAATTTAAGTCTTTTTTTGCAGCTGTGACCTTGACCTTTGAACACATGACCTTGAAATATATATCAAAATGATCATCATATCAATACCTACAATATTCGATATATGCCTATACAAAAAATTAACAGTTTTCAAGATACTTAGCAATGTTTGTCTTCTTTTACAGATGTGACCTTGACCTTTGAACATATGACCTTGAACCATATATCAAAATGATCGTCATATCAATACCTACGATATTCTAATATACATGCCTATACAAAAAGTTAACAGTTTTCAAGATAATAAGTAATTTAAGTCTTCTTTTGCAGCTGTGAACTTGACCTTTGAACATATGACCTTGAACCATATATCAAAATGATCGCTGTCACAATACCTACAATATTCTAATATACATGCCTATACAAAAAGTTAACAGTTTTCAAGACAATTAGCAATTTTAGTATTTATAAGCCAAAAATAACTTTTCAGGGGCAACAACTCCTACATGGATTATCATATAGTTACGAAACTTGGTGCCTTTTTAAATTTTGTCATGCTGAACATTTTTACAATGTTTTGATTTCATATTTCTCTTAATATTTGCAAGAAAATTGCCTAAAACTGCATAAATCATAAATTAGGTCATGACCTTGATTTGTGACCTTGACCCTAATTTAAAGGTCATTTCAAGAAAAAGTCAAAACTGAAAACCTTATGTCATTATCTGTTCAAATAGTCAAGTTATAACAATTTGAAGCCATTTTACAAATTTTTTTTAATTAAACGCAAAAACACATAACCCATTTTTTGACCAAATTTCACGAAATGAACAAACTATAGGCTTAAGACCCTAGAGAAGCCAAATATCACATCAGAGTTTTTCTCCCATCATCAGTTTCAGAGAAAAAGATTTTTTAAGATTTTTGGACCCCTAGGTCACCTTGACCTAGTTTTGATAGCCATGGCAATGCCATGAACAAATCTGAATTGCACCGGCCCATATATGCTTCTGACCAAGTATCATTGAAATCTATCCAGCAGTTTTGGAGGAGAAGTCGAAAATAGGTGTTAACGACGCATGCACGCACATACACACGCTGCGCCATGCCATAAGCTCACATGACCTTTCGGTCAGGTGAGCTAAAAACCCATTGTTCTGAAATAGGCACCATAGATATTTTATAGAATTGATTAATGTGGTATCATGTTAGTGAATACTTAATTTCTGACACTATGATGTTAGAAAACTTTACAAGAATGGTTTAAATAAAGATGTGACAAACATCACTGTATACTGTTAAAGCTGTGTTCAGTCCATGTATTTCCAAGTCAGAACCCAGTACAGCCAACATAATTACCATAATAGGAGTTCTTTTTTTCTTACAAACCTGGTCTGTTTATTTTTATATAATAATGACACTTATATTAATGTCTATAACATTATTAACAATTATTTTCACATTATCTTACATTACAACATTTTACAAAAGCATTTCATAACTAGTTCCCAAAATCCTAAGTTTTACAAAATTTTGCAAAATTCATGTTTTTAATTTAAAATTCTTAATTTTTTCAAGAAAAAAAGAGACAAATTAAATGATTATTTGTTCAACGATTGAACATCAATTTCCCACATGGATACCTACAGTTGATCCAGCAGTGAAATGAAAACTTGACAAACCAAACTAATTTTTTAAATATGTACAAATAATTGTTTTTTTAAAGGGGGAAAAATATTACAATATTCAAAATTGTTTGTTAACTGACCTTTGCATATTAAACACCTGTAAAAATTGTAAATTTTTTTCTCCCCTATTTGTTGTGCATTATGTCACCTAACCAATGGAAATATTTGGAAGATTGGAATGGACTGTAGCAATGATGTGTTACACCAATAACATGGAAAACTGGAATGGACTGTAGCAATGATGTGTTACACCAATAACATGGAAGACTGGAATGGACTGTAGCAATGATGTGTTACACCAATGACATGGAAGATTGGAATGGACTGTAGCAATGATGTGTTACACCAATAACATGGAAGACTGGAATGAACTGTAGCAATGATGTGTTACACCAATAACATGGAAGACTGGAATGGACTGTAGCAATGATGTGTTACACCAATAACATGGAAGACTGGAATGAGCTGTAGCAATGATGTGTTACACCAATAACATGGAAGATTGGAATGGACTGTAGCAATGATGTGTTACACCAATAACATGGAAGACTGGAATGAACTGTAGCAAAGATGTGTTACACCAATAACATGGAAGACTGGAATGAACTGTAGCAATGATGTGTTACACCAATAACATGGAAGATTGGAATGGACTGTAGCAATGATGTGTTACACCAAGAACATGAAGATTGGAATGGACTGTAGCAATGATGTGTTACACCAATAACATGGAAGACTGGAATGGACTGTAGCAATGATGTGTTACACCAATAACATGGAACATTGGAATGGACTGTAGCAATGATGTGTTACACCAATAACATGGAAGATTGGAATGAACTGTAGCAATGATGTGTTACACCAATAACATGGAAGATTGGAATGGACTGTAGCAATGATGTGTTACACCAAGAACATTAAGATTGGAATGGACTGTAGCAATGATGTGTTACACCAATAACATGGAAGACTGGAATGGACTGTAGCAATGATGTGTTACACCAATAACATGGAACATTGGAATGGACTGTAGCAATGATGTGTTACACCAATAACATGGAAGATTGGAATGAACTGTAGCAATGTTGTGTTACACCAATAACATGGAAGATTGGAATGGACTGTAGCAATGATGTGTTACACCAATAACATGGAAGATTGGAATGGACTGTAGCAATGATGAGTTACACCAATAACATGGAAGACTGGAACGGACTGTGGCAATGATGTGTTACACCAATAACATGGAAGACTGGAATTAACTTTAGCAATGATGTGTTACACCAATAACATGGAAGACTGGAATGGACTGTAGCAATGATGTGTTACACCAATAACATGGAAGACTGGAATGAACTGTAGCAATGATGTGTTACACCAATAACATGGAAGACTGGAATGAACTGTAGCAATGATGTGTTACACTAAAGTCAAGTTTCTTTTACTTATATGAAACAGTCAGTTCTAGAATGGTGGAGGTAATTGGAGTGCCTGGAAAAAACCACTGTCCTTCAACAAGCAAATGACAAACTTTCTCACACTAAGCTCTGCCTAGAATCAAAATTCAGATTAAGAGGCACTGTGATCCATAAGCATGCACGTTTGACCATATAACATGGAAGAAATAATGTTATCATATATCGTAATCACTATTGATAAACAAAAGCCATGACTGCTGTGCCACCCTTCAACAACCTATATAAAATCAATATCCTAAAACTGATATATAAAATTCTTATTAAATAATCTAATGTTGAAGATCTCAAGTTATGTATTTAAGATCAAAGGAAAATTATTTTATCATTAAATAGTGACGAAAAAATCAATACATCATCGGATATTTTTCAAAAAATCTGGTTATGTTGACTTTATTCAATAAATGACATGAAATAAATCTGCATTATGTCACACACACACACACACACACACACACACACACACACACACACACTATATATATATATATATATATATATATATATATATATATATATATATATATATATATATACACAATATCCAAACTCGTTTAATCAGCATTTTATCAAATAAGTCTACACAACATTATAACTTCCTTATTCGGATGATAAATTTGGTCTTTATAATTCTTCCTCTACTGTGAAAAAAAAATTCTGTCTCAGAAATGTCAATTAAGCTATATTTTTTTTGTTTACGCATGTACCAAAACTTGTAAGTAATAATGTGAATTATCAACATTGTAGTATTATTTTGGTATTGTTCAATCTAATATTGGTGGCAATATAAAATGGCCTTCTGAGTAGATTTTGAGAGAAAACTACTCATTACTTTAATATTTTGAGTTTTCAAACTCTCTTCATTTTTGAACACCCTAATTTAAAAATTTAAACAATTTTAAATTTTCTCTAAATCTGGTACCATTTTTCAAACAAGTTTCCATAAAAGCTCAACTGGTCTGTTATTCATGTACTGGTATATATTTATTTCAAATATAACAATATCACATTAAATGCCAAATGGCATCATAAAAAGAAGCCAACAGCAGTTTCAGAACATTTTACCTAGAACATTTTACCTATCTTATTTGCATAAAACATTAAAATTGATCAAAAAGAATTATTTGGATTAAAAAAAAACATTTACAATTATTAAATGCCCAGCTTTATACTGTATATACTGTTTGTCCCCTAAACAGTTGAAAATTTAATCTTCATTTGGCTATCTTGTGTTTTTGCTATAAATTTATGATTCTGAACCCCAGACATCAATAACAGTTGTTGAAGTCCATGTCCAGAGGATCTATCTATCAATTCAAATGACAGCTCTATAAAACACAACATAATCAAATACAATCATTTCAAGTCTCTAAGAAGTCATATTCTTCTTGGAAAGAGGTCAATGACAATGATCAAAGATCTATATATTGGAATGTGTGTAGAAAGTTATAAATACAAGAATTTCACGGATTTAAATGTCTCGCCTAGTTAATTTTTGATCCAGTAGAAAATACATTACTTTATCATAAACTTTCACATTTTGACACACCACCGTTGCCGCTGACACCGGAAAAGAAACACCTAAGTCTCGCCTTATGGCTCAACAAAAACTAGTTGTTATGGCTAGATTCATCTGATTTTTTTCTATTTTATAGGAACTGCAATCAACATGGATTTCAGATGACCACATGTCAGTCAATTTGTAAAATATACCAAGGAAACTTTCTTATTAAATTTGACTCAAATCCTACCAGCAGTTAAAGACGAGAAGATTAAAGGTGTCCATCTTGGGTTTTGGATGCCATGCTTGTAGACACAACTTTTAATCAGCATTAACCAAGGATCTTCTCAAAAACTTTAGTTATATTCTGTCAAATGGTTTCGGGGGAAAAGGAATTTTCAGAATAACCATCTTAAATAACTCATTTGCATAATCTATGAAAATTAAGTCAACAGAAACTTTGTAATAACAGCAGTTATCTTGGATTTTTGACAGCTATGTCAAACAAAATCTTAAATCACTTAAAGACCTCCCTCACCAAATTTGGTTTTACTTCGCTCAGCAGTTGCAGAGAAGATTAAAGTTTACTGAAGCATGGACATAAGAAATTATGCATGCTTTATTATTAATTACATTTTGGCAATCTGTTACGTCTATTTCAATTGTTCTTTTGGTACATGTACTATTCTCAACCCAAGCTTCCAGTTGGTTCATTAGTTGGTAGCATCTAAAATAAAACATTTGTTTTTTTTTGTCCATGAAAGGGATAATCATCAAGGAATTAAGGAAGACATAAGTTCGGTTTTAGTGGAATTTAGATTGCAGTTATGAACTTCTGATAAAAAAAATCACAAAAAAAATTTTCATTACAACCAGAGCACCAAATAAGAATCGGACATAAAGATTATTACACCCTCTAAATATTGCCTAAAGATTATCTTGTAAAATGTGGAAGATGTCCATCATGTTTCAGACAGACAGACAGACTGACAGCCAGACAGATGAGACAGTCAGACAAATAGATACCAGGTAGATAGATATTTTTACATTTTTAAGACCATCTATTTAAATCAGTATAGCTATGAACAATAGTACAATAACATATTTAGTTAAACACAACAAAAGTGTTGTGAAGGATAGTTCCTGCAATAGATAGTTTAGTACATGTATTGTGGATCACTTGGGATTTGTTATAATACCTGTCTGCTTGCACATATTTAACTACCTTTTTTTTTTTTTACAGAAGACAACATTTTTGTTTTAACAATAAACATAAAAAGATTATCATATAGTGTATGATGAATGCCTAGAAATGACAGTTAAGTATAATTTGGCACTGGCATTTAGTAATACAATGCATTTTAACACCTTTTAATTGGAATTTAAACAATTATTTTTTTTAAATCAAGCATATAAATTTACACAGAAATCCCTCTTATTTGGAGCAACAGAAAGTCAAAAATAATCTTTCATTTGGACAACAAAACACTGGTATCATTGAAATAAAATAAGACACTTTCATTAACATGAAAAAAATCAGTATCCCCAAGTCCTATTCTCTTCTATTTTCAAGGTTTACACAAGCCCCCTTCTTCAGGCATGTAAAATGGGGTCAGGTTGAGTTTTAGGAGGAAAGAACTTTTTTTAATATGTTGTATTATTCACGAATTTAAACTATAATCACTGCATCTATCAAATGACAATTGATTTACTAAACTCATCTAAACATTTAAGCTTAGTAAGTGTGTTCTGGCGGAATATTTCCACTTTATATTTACCGGTATATGTATATACATGTCAGTGAATGACTTTCTTAGAACTTTCACTGCTTGTACATGTACTATCATTGTGTTAATTTAAAATATGTTTTACCATCATAACTGTTTAAAGTTAACAGTTTGGTACAAATAAAACTTATGATTTTATTCAAATTATGAACACAAAATATCTAAGATTTTCCAGATTTGAGTACGGTACTTTAACTGAAATGCACCAAGCTTACTTAACACTAAAAAAAGTCCAAATACTAATGTTTAAACGCATGGTAAAAACAAATTAAATCAATTGTAACTGATTTAATATTGTGATTTTAATTGAACTTTAAACATTGCTAACCTGAAATAAATTCCAATTATTTGTAATACTTAACGACAAATGCAAAAATTTTAAGAGAATAAATACATGTACTACTTGTCCTAAAAATATTGACTTAAGTATAAAATCAATCAGCTTTACTATTTGGTAGTGTTCAATACACAGATGCTTTATGTTTGAAGCCTTCAAAGATTTTTGTGTTCATAAAAAAGATGCTTCAAGATAATTAGATGATGATTAAAGGATACTGCAATTTAAAGATATCTCTAATACAGCTACAATAGCTCTCATTTAATTTGAAGATATCTCTTAATCATATGGAATTAAAAATATCTCTAATTTCAAATATATCTCAAGTTAACTATAAATACCAGTATCTTTCGTTAATCAATTACTGTATATGATAATTTTAATCAATTATACTATATATTCGCATGACCTGAATTTTATACAATGTACATTTAAGCAAGTTTATAATAAAAAACAATTTACTCTTTCTGATAAGGACAAACTCTCGACACTACCGTACGGATGGACTAGAAATCTATCAAGGACAGGTGAGCAGAATTACTAGGAATGTAAAACTATATATAGGCTTTAAGCAAGAAACTTCACACTATATAACTAACCCACCTTAGTTCTTCCACTAATATCATAATTGTCCAACTTCCCATTACATGTTGAAATTATAGCATCTACTGCAGAAATTAAAAAATGAATATTTGCACATCCAGGCTCAGTACCTTCAACCCAGGTAATGATATCACCACGAATTAATTTATTAACTGAACTTTCTGAATTAACTAGTTGTCCTCGAGTAAATTTGCCAGATTCATGCAAACCCTGAACGTCATCTAAAATTTGTTGTCCCTTAGACTGACCCAAAAATCCATCTACAACACAAACACCATATGTATTTAGACATTTAATCACATATTCTGCTATTGTTTTTTTTCTACTTTCCAAAACAGAACAAGCAGAGATATAAGCCTGTTTTGATGTATCTGAATTTGGCAGTAGGTTTTGAGGACTCATCTCGGATGTTGAAGCACTATCAGTACTTAATAAGGAATATGTATCAGTTTCTAAAATATAAGATTCTGAACTTCCAGTTTCTGTAAATAAATCATAGTCATAATCACTAGAATTATTAGATGCTGAGGAATCTTTCTTCTGAGAGATATCGCTGTGTGAATCGGACTGAGGGGAAGATTGAGAACCTTCGTTTATATTGGATTTACCGATGTTGTTGTTTTCACGGTGAACATCACAAGTGTCACGTATGTCTGGACATGTGTCACTGATCGCGGTTGCCATCAATGGTTGAATGATTCCCTCTTCAATATTCTGCTGAGGCTGTGGAATTTCTCTAACCATGCTATGTTTACTTTCACTTTGCACGATTGGATTTGCAATGTTTACAGTTTTACATTTAAGTTTATGATATTTCCAGTCATACTTCTGGTGTTCTTTACTACAATACCACGTACTTCGACAGCGACTACACAGCATTAAATTATCTCTTGAGCCGCAAAGTTGACAAACGTTGTTGCAGTCACGTACACCGCTCGCCATTTTGTTTACAAATACACTGTCAAGGGGGCGGTCTGTAATGGAAAACATCGACGAATAAAGAAATAAAGAAAGTCAAAGGTCATTGAATATATACGATTGAAAATTTAACATAAATTTATTTTGAAAAATAAAAAATCACAGTAAAATATAGCAATAAAGCTTTAATACGTGAAGTAATGACTGAAATTCAATTAATAAATTCCCCCTATCCCTTATTTTATTAGGGCAAGTTATGTAATAACTGTTTACTTTAGCACAATATATAGAAACTAATTAAACATATAATTGATAACAAGTAAGACTTATTAAAGGCATATATAAAAACAAAAAAATAAAATTAATAAAGGTATACAAAATTTTACCACATGGTACATCAACAAAATTTATTTTTTTTCAAAAGTTAAGTATTATTAAGTATTAATACATACAGAAGTTTTCACAATGTTCCATTTTATGACAAGATGCACTCTTGTATTTTTGCCTCGTGTTTTATCAAATACCTGTCACTTAGGCTGTTTGTTTAAGATTATGCAAAGGATCATGGTATTTTAAATGTATATGTTTGAATTTAAAACCACATCCGTTTGTATCTCAAATGCCTGACAAAAGTTTCAACACACACTTAAGATTATTGTATTTTATATATATATATATATATATATATATATATATATCTGCTTTATGATACAGGCTTGTATTCATGGTAAACCATGGTAACAATATTAATTATTTTATTCATTTTTTATCCAAAATGTGATAAATCTTGCCTTTAAAAATGGTTTAAAAAATTTTTTTTAATAAACAGTGAGTGAAGAACAACTGAAATATGTTTTACGATAAAATATGTACAGACAAGGTCATCACTAGTTAAAATATTTTATGTATATAGATCTACTATTTGTTTTTAACTATGGAGTTGAAAGTATTATAACAATGTGTTAAGCATTCCTGGTGATGTTAGTGTTGGTATGTTGGATACATACAACTGATTAAGCTGACCAGATTTGCAGTTTTATTGGAGATGTTCATTTAATTTGTCTAAGTTTTAAATTCTCTTGCATTAAAAGCAACCTGAAAAGGGAATATTAATTTAGTGAGAAAATTAAATTTTTGAAAATTAAAGTTTTGGTATCATATCCAAAAGATTCAACAAATTTGAATGATTAGTGACAAAGCCAAAATAACTGTCAATATTGTGTCCGGTTTGTAGCGTCAAGTTACTTTTTTGTGTGGTATTTTAACAGTTTAGTCTCACCTAGCATACATTTCTTATCTAGCATGCATGCCAAAAAATTACCTGGTTTTACCTGTGGTCTGCACAACAGGATGTAGTCAATTTCCTAAATATGCAAATTATTCAGATTAAAGTAAGAGTACATTTTTGTCGAACTATAAATTTTAAGGTTTAAAAAAATAAAAGTCAAATGAAATACTTGGAGATTTCTGACAAAAGTGCATTTTGGTTATTAAATAAAAAAATAAATAATTATATACAGCTGAGTTTGTCAAAAGGTAATAATGATGGTTTATTAAATATTGTATAAAAATTAAAGATAACAAATTAATGTCTTTATTATTATTTTTTTATTTTTTTGTATCAGTATCAGCTCATGTTAATTAAATATAACTGTGCAATTAAATTTGCTCTTTTAACACATCAACAATTGAAAACTGTTTAATAACTAGAAGGAAAGGATTTGGAAAGTATGTCAAAAAATACTGACCAAAACATTTATTAACTCCAGTTTGGTTGGAGATGTTCATCTAGTCCACCATAAGTCAAAAGTCTTCACCATAGTTGAATATATACCACATTAACAATGGTTACATTGGTTACTGTATATCTATAACAAAGTTCCACTTCATTTACTATTTTAAATTTTAAAACAAACTTTTATTTAATTAAAGGTTCAGATTTAAATTTGTTAAAATTTTACTGTAGATATATAAATTGTTTAACAAATACATTTCATTTCGATTTTTGTCTGGTCAATTTTTAGGTGGAAGTTTTGATTTCCATAATTTTTGTGTGTTAAACCAACTTTAACATTTATCTTTAAAAGGTTTAAAAATTGGTTTATCATCATAAATACGAAAAAATTGGGGAGGGGGATTAATTTTAACCTTTTACTCTAAGAGGTTAAGATAACATTTTTTTTATTTATTTATTTTTTATTACTATTTTATTTATTTATTTATTTGCATTTTACCTGGTTAAAGTGCAAATTTTGATTTCCTTTAATTATTTTTATTTTAAATAATTCTAAAATTTATTAACTGGTTTCTAAGCATACAGTATATGTAAACAAGTTGAGAATCTTCTATAAATTATCTAAAATGTTTGTTTTTTATATTTTATCGATTTTACCAAACATCAGTAGGTGAGCTACCAGTATGTTTTCTTCAGACAACTCATTTCAAAATTAGGACAGTCCAATGCTTTTTATGCATATGTAATATCTCACTATAGATAATTTCAGTTTAGTGTTATGATACTTTTTTTCTTCAAAAGTGAGGTTCTTTATTCTGTCTTCTCTTCAAAGATTTTTGGTTTTTGATTGTTTTTTTTTTTTTTTTTTTTTTTTTTTTAAATGTACCAGTATGTATCAATACATTTATTTTATTTGATATCACAGTTTAATAAAAGTGCACAGTTATAAAATGTCAGGATGTTTAAACTAATCTTAAGATGATGTTTTTGTCATTTGTGTAATCAAGTGGGTTGTTTCTGTCTGTAAAATTACTCTCTTGTCAACACTTATCCTCTTAACATATACCAGTATAGGTAGGTAGTCATCAAACCAATTTGTTACCTCTCCTAAATTTATAAAAGAGTTGAAAATATTTCTTAATTTAAGGGGGTTTCTTGAAACAGGCTTAGAAGATTTTTGTCCTTAGGTCATGCTTAAGATAGATCTTTTTCCTATGTAAGCTTTGTGAACTCTGTCCATTATTTTACATACATTCTCTCAATGATCCACAAAGATCCAAAAGTCTCACAAATGATAAATAACTTATTATAGAATAAAAATTATGCCAGATAAGAAATTATTTACAGGGTATTTTAAAATGTTCTTTATCATACTATTTAGATACCCTGTGCACTTTTTTGTCTAAAATGCCAGTCAATTATATTTACCAAGTGTAGTAATAATTGAATAAAATTATCTACAAAGAACACCTTACACAAACAATTGTATAAAATTATCTACAAAGAACACCTTACAAAAACAATTGTATAAAATTATCTACAAAGAACACCTTACATTAAACAATTGTATACAATAATCAACAAAGAACACCTTATATAAACAATTGTATAAAATTATCTAAAAAGAACACCTTACACAAACATTTGTATAAAATTATCTACAAAGAACACCTTATATAAACAATTGTATAAAATTATCTAAAAAGAACACCTTACACAAACAATTGTATAAAATTATCTACAAAGAACACATTACAAAAACAATTGTATAAAATTATCTAAAAGAACACCCTACATTAAACAATTGTATACAATAATCAACAAAGAACACCTTATATAAAAAATTGTATAAAATTATCTACAAAGAACACATTACAAAAACAATTGTATAAAATTATCTAAAAGAACACCCTACATTAAACAATTGTATACAATAATCAACAAAGAACACCTTATATAAAAAATTGTATAAAATTATCTACAAAGAACACCTTACAAAAACAATTGTATAAAATTATCTAAAAGAACACCTTACATTAAACAATTGTATCAATTATCAACAAAGAACACCTAACACAAACAATTGTATAAAATTATCTAAAAAGAACACCTTACACAGACAATTGTATAAAATTATCTGCAAAGAACACCTTATATAAACAATTGTATAAAATTATCTACAAAGAACACCTTACACAATCAATTGTATAAAATTATCTACAAAGAACACCTAACACAAACAATTGTATAAAATTATCTACAAAGAACACCTAACACAAACAATTGTATAAAATTATCTACAAAGAACACCTTATATAAACAATTGTAGAAAATTATCTACAAAGAACACCTTACACAATCAATTCTATAAAATTATCTAAAAAGAACACCTTACACAAACAATTCTATAAATTTATCAACAAAGAACACCTTATATAAACAATTGTATAAAATTATCTACAAAGAACACCTTATACAATCAATTGTATAAAATTATCTACAAAGAACACCTTACAGAAATGAAAACAAATCAGACTCAGAAGTTAACATTTTCTTAAACATTTTCTTACTTTATGTTAAGAAAATATGATTTCGATGTTTTTATTTAAGGAATTTAATGAGGATTTTTGCTCCAGTTAATAATATTGCACTTATATTGAGGCATCACCAGCTATAAGTGAAGGGGCAGAAATTTTGACCTTTGCAGTGCACTTAAGGCAATGTGCAGGGAGGGTTCTTTAGTGTGCCACACCTGCTATCACACATTTTTTAAGGTCTCTTCTGAAGGACCCCATTTTATGGAATAAGGTTAGAAGATTTTTTTAATGCAACAATATTCTATTACTGCAGTTCTCAAAATTTAATTTTCAAGTAATGACATTGTGATCACAGGACCTGGCATTATCTGGACTTTTCTTCAATACTGATATACGAGTTATATAGATAAATTCTAGAACATATAGATGCACTGATGAAAGATATGGAGTCAAATTGATTTATTTAAAGCAGTCCTTCAAATCAATCAATAAAAAGTTATCAAAAGGATTATTAATCTCCATATGATAATATTCTCATTCCATGTGTAAACAGATACATATGTATGTATGCTGAGTGAACGAAAAATCTAGCAACGGCATATTTTTAATAATGAGCTTATATTTTCAAGTGTTGAATATGCCATACTGGGTAGCCATGCTTATGTTTGAAAGATTTGCTATTGTTTAATATAAAAACTCACAAAACTGAAATATACTGTATAAGTATTTATTTTGACTGTGTATAAATATTGGCGCTTTCGGTTTTTAATTAATTTCCACCAATAATAATACACTTCAACATTAATTTTAGCTCACCTGATCTAAGCACCAATATTAAAACACACTTAATGTTTGAGACCCTCGAGAGCACCAAATATAATACACGCTAATATAAATACTTATACAGTATATATATATATATATATATATATATATATATATATATATCTGTGTGTGTGTGTGTGTGTGCGTGTGTGTGTGTGTGTGTGTGTGTTTAAAAATGTACTTTTGTTATCTGAAATTTAAGTAAATGTTTAAAGTAAACAATTTGTCATTTGAAGAGCAGATAAAGATATGCTGTAATAAATTTTTAAAAATTTGAATAAAAAAATATTTAACAAACTGAAGTAGATGGTAAATCTGACTTTGAGTTGAAGACATTTTATAAGTTGATATTACTATAATTATTATATATGTATGCAACATAGCATGGTTCTTATCTTATTGTTAAGCTAGTACAGACAAGAACAATTTGATGCTCTGCCAATGACACTAAGAAGTTATTGGAAGAAAACAAACACTTGAGACATTCGACTTGAACAGATATGTCTAATTTGATTAGTTATCAAACTGATCGATCCATATATATATAACAGTGTTTTATTTTATTAATAAACCAGCTATGTTACAATTTGTTGTTTTATTCATCATAAATTGATTTCCAGACTCTGATAGGAAATAATTTTTATTGATGTGGCAGTATTGTTAACAGTGTTATTTGTTGGTGATTTGGCAGTGTAGTGTTATGTCAAGAGTGTCAACTGAAGTTGGAATTTCAGCAATGCCATTAGCAGTGTTATGTAGTGTTTAAAAGCCAGCATTGTCATGTGATGCTAATGTATTAGCAGTGTTCAGTACTGTTGGCAAGTCAGCAGTGTATTAAGCAGCATTATGTTATGTTGGCAAGTCAGCAGTGTCATGTAGTGTTGGTGTATTAGCAGTGTTATGTAGTTTGAAAGTCAGCAATGTCATGTGGTGCGGGTGTATTAGCAGTGTAATGTTGTTGGCAAGTCAGCAGTGTCATGTGGTGTTGGTGTATTAGCAGTGTTATGTAGTTTGAAAGTCAGCAATGTCATGTGGTGTTGGTGTATTAGCAGTGTTATGTAGTTTGAAAGTCAGCAATGTCATGTGGTGCGGGTGTATTAGCAGTGTTATGTAGTTTGAAAGTCAGCAGTGTCATGTAGTGTTGGTGTATTAGCAGTGTTATGTAGTTTGAAAGTCAGCAATGTCATGTGGTGCTGGTGTATTAGCAGTGTAATGTTGTTGGCAAGTCAGCAGTGTCATGTGGTGCTGGTGTATTAGCAGTGTTATGTTGTTGGCAAGTCAGCAGTGTCATATTGTGCTGACATATTAGCAGTGTTATATCATGTTGGCAAATCAACAGTGTCATGTAGTGCTTGTGTTTAGGCAGTGTTATGTAGTGTTGCACATCAGCAGTGGCAATGTTGTTTGCATGTTTGCAATTTCATGAAGTGTTTGTGAAGAGGTGTTGTTGCTATATTGACTAGAAATTCCTTGTGATGTCAATGGGTCATTATGTTTATACTTGGTGTTTGTAGGTCAACAGTTTTATACATTTGGTTTATAGGAATTTTTATTTAAAGTTTGTTGGCCAGCAGTATTATTTAAAGCTTAAAACAAGCAGTATTTGTAGGCTCAGTCGATTGACTTGGATTAAAATCAACCTGATGTAATTTATAAGAATTCCAACATTTTAGACCAGTTAGCCACACCCTATCATGTACATGCATTTATACAGAAAAAAAAAACATTGATTGACTAGCTAAGTGTGTTAAAAGGTTTAGCTTACCTGGATATATCATGCATACTTATTGAATCTGTCTGGATATTTCTCATTTATATTAGAACCGTCTAAAGTCTTCTGAGCTGAGATTATTGAAATTTCTGAAGTAATGGCTAATGCATTGCATATAATGCCAAAACTAAGGACTTTTTACATAAGACAATTATATTTACAATAAAGAGTTTCTTTAAGTTGAATTCCCAAATGGAAAATGAAAAAATCCATTTTTCTGCTCCAGTTATTTCCCTTTAACCAAAACTGCCAAACTTGTTCACATTAAGCTACATGTTTTACAAATTGTTTACAAATTGATATACAGGATTGTGAAATCTGTCATTACTAAACACTTCTATGGCAGCTACTTTATTATCTAACTAAGGTAGACCCTAGTGATTATCTTATTGTTTGACAAAGGTTGGTTTTCTCCAGCTATCCCAGTTAACTCCAACATTTCTGGGCTTTACAGTCACATAAAAGTGTAAAAAATCTTGACTTTGGTGTAAAACTCCGTAATTCCACTCCAATTGATTGAGAAAGCAGAGACCATTGGTGTCGGTTCCAGGTAATAAGATTAGAAATTTTTATTAAATCATCAAAAACAAACATACTGTAGCATTAAAAGGATGATGAATTCAATGGTAGATTTGGCAAAAAATCCAAACAAACATAATCGTACACATCAGTATATTGCATACCATGTACCGGTAACCAAAATTTTCTACAGTTTCACCTTTAAATGGCGATGTCTTATTTGATCTAAAAGAATATATTCTTGACTGGCATATTTGAACTAATTTTGAATATTTTTCAGAAGAGCATATGATAATACTATTTATAGTCAAAATTTTTACTTGTTCATGTACGAGTTTACCCATACTCTGAAAGTACATATAACTACACATAAGTACACATAAATTCAAGATCATGCAGGTGCTCCCAATTATAACTTGATTGAATAAGGTTCACTGTTATTCTATACTAATCTGTCTTCAGTGTGATATGTTTAATCAGCATCAAAATGTTTGTTGATTCAGTGATGTTCTATATGTAAGCAACATTATGTGAATGCTTTGTCTTTTGGTCCCGATTCCAAAAAATGGCCAGAACATATTTCTGGTCTTCTGTTTACTCTTATCTAGACTCAAAAGTTCAGGTTTTAATTGTAAATTGACCTCAAAAGATTTCTAATTTAGCAGAGTCTAGATATGAACATAACACAGTTTGATCGTAAACTCGACAGTGAATCAGATCTAAAAAGAAGAGCAGAAGGAGATTATTTAGAAACAAAAACAAGATTTGAATAAAATCTTCAACAAAATACAAAAAAACACCATTTCACATAAATATTTTATTTGATGTTAGGCACTTCTAAATCTGAAGTAAATAAATATACATAATAACAAAATAGTTCTATGTATGTAATTGTTATTATCCAAATAAATATTCCTGATACTCTCGAGAACAAACACGTTTATACTTAGTATGGTATAGAATAATGAATACATTGTTGATGTGTACATATCAAAGTTATTCCCCCTTACTACAACAAAAATCTGTATTTAAAAACCTTTTTTCTATATACATGCACACATAATTTTACTTATATAACCAACTGTATTGTCACATAACACATATTCAAAATCATACTGTAGATCACTATTTTCGAGAATGAAAAAAAAAATTATTTCAGTAAGACTAACATGAATTTGCAAAAATTTTACTGTTATAGTACTTCTTTTCAAATATTAAACTGTGTAAAAAAAAAAATCTAAAGATACCATTCTTAAAATGATCTATGGTGTATTTAAGAGTTCCATTATTTTCAAGATTGTGATTTTTTTAAACTTGCTTTTTTTATTTTTTGAGTAGCCCAAGTAAACTAATTCACATTTTATTGAGCATGTTCATTATTTAAGGGACTTTTATATTATGGTTACACATGTTCTCCAGTCAAATATCAAACATTTTATCTTTACTTGAACGACATGTGTTATACTGATAACATAATTCATGAACACATTCATAGTAACATCATACAAATAAAATAATTAATTTTTTTTTTCAAAGGTCGAAAATTTCATTCATATAAGAAGGTCTTGACACACCAGGTTATATATTTTCTAAAATATAAAATAATTTCTCAAAATATAATTAATTGGACGAATTGAAAAATTCAGTCACTGGTACTAGCTTTTGAACCATTCTGGACGGACTTTTGATATAAAAATATAAAAATTATGCCTGCTAATAGTATATATATATATAAAACATAGAAACAATTAAAATGGATTTTTTTTTCTGATTATAACACATACATATTCCTAACCAAAGTCACTGCAATATTCATTGTAATTTATTAATGATACATGTACTAATATTTATGGTATTTGATTAAAACAGAATATTTCTTAAAAATAGCAAAAATATTTGTAAAAATACAAATACATGTAAAATGAAAATGTCATGTAAATGTATCAAAAACAATTACTTTCTTCCAGGTATGAATAAATAACAAATTCTAGTCAATAAAACTTATAGTTCTGCAGATTGACTCTCTCAGGTGGACCACCGATGGTTACAATATCACACTGACTCTCTCAGGTGGACCACCAATGGTTACAATATCACACTGACTCTCTCAGGTGGACCACCGATGGGTAAAATGTCACACTGACTCTCTCAGGTGGACCATCAATGGTTAAAATGTCACATTGACTCTCTCAGGTGGACCACCAATGGTTAAAATGTCACATTGACTCTCTCAGGTGGACCACCAATGGTTAAAATGTCACACTGACTCTCTCGGGAGGACCACCAATGGTTAAAATGTCACACTGACTCTCTCGGGAGGACCACCAATGGTTAAAATGTCACAATGGCTCTCTCAGGTGGACCACCAATGGTTAAAATGTCACACTGACTCTCTCGGGAGGACCACCAATGGTTAAAATGTCACACTGACTCTCTCGGGAGGACCACCAATGGTTAAAATGTCACACTGACTCTCTCGGGAGGACCACCAATGGTTAAAATGTCACACTGACTCTCTCGGGAGGACCACCAATGGTTAAAATGTCACACTGACTCTCTCGGGAGGACCAACAATGGTTAAAATGTCACACTGACTCTCTCGGGAGGACCACCAATGGTTAAAATGTCACACTGACTCTCTCGGGAGGACCACCAATGGTTAAAATGTCACACTGACTCTCTCGGGAGGACCACCAATGGTTAAAATGTCACAATGGCTCTCTCAGGAGGACCACCAATGGTTAAAATGTCACATTGACTCTCTCAGGTGGACCACCAATGGTTAAAATGTCACACTGACTCTCTCAGGTGGACCACCGATGGGTAAAATGTCACACTGACTCTCTCAGGTGGACCACCAATGGGTAAAATGTCACACTGACTCTCTCAGGTGGACCACCGATGGGTAAAATGTCACACTGACTCTCTCAGGTGGACCACCAATGGGTAAAATGTCACACTGACTCTCTCAGGTGGACCACCGATGGGTAAAATGTCACACTGACTCTCTCAGGTGGACCACCAATGGTTAAAATGTCACACTGACTCTCTCAGGTGGACCACCGATGGGTAAAATGTCACACTGACTCTCTCAGAAAGACCACCAATGGTTAAAATGTCACACTGACTCTCTCAGGTGGACCATCAATGGTTAAAATGTCACATTGACTCTCTCAGGTGGACCACCAATGGTTAAAATGTCACACTGACTCTCTCAGGTGGACCATCAATGGTTAAAATGTCACATTGACTCTCTCAGGTGGACCACCGATGGTTAAAATGTCACATTGACTCTCTCAGGTGGACCATCAATGGTTAAAATGTCACATTGACTCTCTCAGGTGGACCACCAATGGTTAAAATGTCACACTGACTCTCTCAGGTGGACCACCAATGGTTAAAATGTCACATTGACTCTCTCAGGTGGACCACCAATGGTTAAAATGTCACACTGACTCTCTCGGGAGGACCATCAATGGTTAAAATGTCACATTGACTCTCTCAGGAGGACCACCAATGGTTAAAATGTCACACTGACTCTCTCAGGTGGACCACCAATGGTTAAAATGTCACATTGACTCTCTCAGGTGGACCACCAATGGTTAAAATGTCACACTGACTCTCTCAGAAAGACCACCAATGGTTAAAATGTCACATTGACTCTCTCAGGTGGACCACCAATGGTTAAAATGTCACACTGACTCTCTCGGGAGGACCACCAATGGTTAAAATGTCACATTGACTCTCTCAGGTGGACCACCAATGGTTAAAATGTCACATTGACTCTCTCAGGTGGACCACCAATGGTTAAAATGTCACATTGTCTCTCAGGTGGACCACCAATGGTTAAAATGTCACATTGACTCTCTCAGGTGGACCATCAATGGTTAAAATGTCAAATTGACTCTCTCAGGTGGACCACCCATGGTTAAAATGTCACATTGACTCTCTCAGGTGGACCACCAATGGTTAAAATGTCACATTGACTCTCTCAGGTGGACCATCAATGGTTAAAATGTCACATTGACTCTCTCAGGTGGACCACCAATGGTTAAAATGTCACATTGACTCTCTCAGGTGGACCACCAATGGTTAAAATGTCACATTGACTCTCTCAGGTGGACCATCAATGGTTAAAATGTCACACTGACTCTCTCAGGTGGACCACCAATGGTTAAAATGTCACATTGACTCTCTCAGATGAACCACTGATGTTGAACATGTCATATTGACTCTCTCAGGTGGACCACCAATGGTTAAAATGTCACATTGACTCTCTCAGGTGGACCACTAATGGTTAAAATGTCACACTGACTCTCTCAGGTGGACCACCGATGGGTAAAATGTCACACTGACTCTCTCAGGTGGACCACCGATGGGTAAAATGTCACACTGACTCTCTCAGGTGGACCACCAATGGGTAAAATGTCACACTGACTCTCTCAGGTGGACCACCAATGGGTAAAATGTCACACTGACTCTCTCAGGTGGACCATCGATGGGTAAAATGTCACACTGACTCTCTCAGGTGGACCACCGATGGGTAAAATGTCACACTGACTCTCTCAGGTGGACCACCGATGGGTAAAATGTCACATTGACTCTCTCAGAAAGACCACCAATGGTTAAAATGTCACATTGACTCTCTCAGAAAGACCACCAATGGTTAAAATGTCACACTGACTCTCTCGGGAGGACCACCAATGGTTAAAATGTCACATTGACTCTCTCAGGTGGACCACCAATGGTTAAAATGTCACACTGACTCTCTCAGGTGGACCACCGATGGGTAAAATGTCACACTGACTCTCTCAGGTGGACCACCAATGGGTAAAATGTCACACTGACTCTCTCAGGTGGACCACCGATGGGTAAAATGTCACACTGACTCTCTCAGGTGGACCACCGATGGGTAAAATGTCACACTGACTCTCTCAGGTGGACCACCGATGGGTAAAATGTCACACTGACTCTCTCAGGTGGACCACCGATGGGTAAAATGTCACATTGACTCTCTCAGAAAGACCACCAATGGTTAAAATGTCACACTGACTCTCTCAGGTGGACCACCAATGGTTAAAATGTCACATTGACTCTCTCAGGTGGACCACCAATGGTTAAAATGTCACACTGACTCTCTCAGAAAGACCACCAATGGTTAAAATGTCACACTGACTCTCTCAGGTGGACCACCAATGGTTAAAATGTCACATTGACTCTCTCAGGTGGACCACCAATGGTTAAAATGTCACATTGACTCTCTCAGAAAGACCACCAATGGTTAAAATGTCACACTGACTCTCTCAGAAAGACCACCAATGGTTAAAATGTCACACTGACTCTCTCAGAAAGACCACCGATGGTTAAAATGTCACACTGACTCTCTCAGGTGGACCACCGATGGGTAAAATGTCACACTGACTCTCTCAGGTGGACCACCGATGGGTAAAATGTCACATTGACTCTCTCAGAAAGACCACCGATGGTTAAAATGTCACACTGACTCTCTCAGGTGGACCACCGATGGGTAAAATGTCACACTGACTCTCTCAGGTGGACCACCGATGGGTAAAATGTCACATTGACTCTCTCAGAAAGACCACCAATGGTTAAAATGTCACATTGACTCTCTCAGGTGGACCACCAATGGTTAAAATGTCACATTGACTCTCTCAGGTGGACCACCAATGGTTAAAATGTCACATTGACTCTCTCAGGTGGACCACCAATGGTTAAAATGTCACACTGACTCTCTCAGAAAGACCACCAATGGTTAAAATGTCACATTGACTCTCTCAGAAAGACCACCAATGGTTAAAATGTCACACTGACTCTCTCGGGAGGACCACCAATGGTTAAAATGTCACATTGACTCTCTCAGGTGGACCACCAATGGTTAAAATGTCACATTGACTCTCTCAGGTGGACCACAAATGGGTAAAATGTCACACTGACTCTCTCAGAAAGACCACCAATGGTTAAAATGTCACACTGACTCTCTCAGAAAGACCACCAATGGTTAAAATGTCACATTGACTCTCTCAGAAAGACCACCAATGGTTAAAATGTCACACTGACTCTCTCGGGAGGACCACCGATGGGTAAAATGTCACACTGACTCTCTCAGGTGGACCACCAATGGTTAAAATGTCACATTGACTCTCTCAGGTGGACCACCGATGGGTAAAATGTCACACTGACTCTCTCAGGTGGACCACCGATGGGTAAAATGTCACACTGACTCTCTCAGGTGGACCACCGATGGGTAAAATGTCACACTGACTCTCTCAGGTGGACCACCGATGGGTAAAATGTCACACTGACTCTCTCAGGTGGACCACCGATGGTTAAAATGTCACATTGACTCTCTCAGGTGGACCACCGATGGGTAAAATGTCACACTGACTCTCTCAGGTGGACCACCGATGGGTAAAATGTCACACTGACTCTCTCAGGTGGACCACCGATGGGTAAAATGTCACACTGACTCTCTCAGGTGGACCACCGATGGGTAAAATGTCACACTGACTCTCTCAGGTGGACCACCGATGGGTAAAATGTCACACTGACTCTCTCAGAAAGACCACCAATGGTTAAAATGTCACACTGACTCTCTCGGGAGGACCACCAATGGGTAAAATGTCACATTGACTCTCTCAGAAAGACCACCAATGGTTAAAATGTCACATTGACTCTCTCAGGTGGACCACCGATGGGTAAAATGTCACACTGACTCTCTCAGGTGGACCACCGATGGGAAAAAATGTCACACTGACTCTCTCAGGTGGACCACCGATGGGTAAAATGTCACACTGACTCTCTCAGGTGGACCACCGATGGGTAAAATGTCACACTGACTCTCTCAGAAAGACCACCAATGGTTAAAATGTCACATTGACTCTCTCAGGTGGACCACCGATGGGTAAAATGTCACACTGACTCTCTCAGGTGGACCACCGATGGGTAAAATGTCACACTGACTCTCTCAGGTGGACCATCAATGGTTAAAATGTCACATTGACTCTCTCAGAAAGACCACCGATGGTTAAAATGTCACACTGACTCTCTCAGGTGGACCACCGATGGGTAAAATGTCACACTGACTCTCTCAGGTGGACCACCGATGGGTAAAATGTCACATTGACTCTCTCAGAAAGACCACCAATGGTTAAAATGTCACACTGACTCTCTCAGGTGGACCACCAATGGTTAAAATGTCACATTGACTCTCTCAGAAAGACCACCAATGGTTATAATGTCACATTGACTCTCTCAGAAAGACCACCAATGGTTAAAATGTCACATTGACTCTCTCAGGTGGACCACCAATGGTTAAAATGTCACATTGACTCTCTCAGAAAGACCACCAATGGTTAAAATGTCACATTGACTCTCTCAGGTGGACCACCAATGGTTAAAATGTCACATTGACTCTCTCAGGTGGACCACCAATGGTTAAAATGTCACATTGACTCTCTCAGGTGGACCACCAATGGTTAAAATGTCACATTGTCTCTCAGGTGGACCACCAATGGTTAAAATGTCACATTGACTCTCTCAGGTGGACCATCAATGGTTAAAATGTCAAATTGACTCTCTCAGGTGGACCACCCATGGTTAAAATGTCACATTGACTCTCTCAGGTGGACCACCAATGGTTAAAATGTCACATTGACTCTCTCAGGTGGACCATCAATGGTTAAAATGTCACATTGACTCTCTCAGGTGGACCACCAATGGTTAAAATGTCACATTGACTCTCTCAGGTGGACCACCAATGGTTAAAATGTCACATTGACTCTCTCAGGTGGACCATCAATGGTTAAAATGTCACACTGACTCTCTCAGGTGGACCACCAATGGTTAAAATGTCACATTGACTCTCTCAGATGAACCACTGATGTTGAACATGTCATATTGACTCTCTCAGGTGGACCACCAATGGTTAAAATGTCACACTGACTCTCTCAGGTGGACCACCGATGGGTAAAATGTCACACTGACTCTCTCAGGTGGACCACCGATGGGTAAAATGTCACACTGACTCCCTCAGGTGGACCACCGATGGGTAAAATGTCACACTGACTCTCTCAGGTGGACCACCGATGGGTAAAATGTCACACTGACTCTCTCAGGTGGACCACCGATGGGTAAAATGTCACACTGACTCTCTCAGGTGGACCACCGATGGTTAAAATGTCACATTGACTCTCTCAGATGGACCACAGATGGTGAAAATGTCACATTGACTCTCTCAGGTGGACCATCAATGGTTAAAATGTCACATTGACTCTCTCAGGTGGACCACCAGTGGTGAAAATGTCACATTGAGTCTCTAAGATGGACCATCACTGGTTAAAATGTCACATGGATATTTAGCTTCCAAACATAAAGTTAAAAGAATCACTTTATTTAAAAATCTCAAGAATTATACTGATGCATTTAAACCATTATTAGACAACAATGTATCTTATTCATACATTTCTTTCCGTATCATGCCGTGTATCAGCCCCAAACCAACATGTCAGCGGAAGGGATAAATGGTACATGTATCTCACTACCATTTATTCAAAAAAATGAAAAAAAAAATATTGCACTTTTAAAGTAGTACAGAGTATGGCCCTGTATAAGATATCTAAAAGAATATTACTAAAATAAAGAATCTACCATAAAACATGCTAAAACAATCAAATCTGGATTAAATTATTTTACTCAATTGCAGTTTTAAAGCCAATAATTCCACAATAAGTTGGAAAAAGTTCTATAAGGGTTTCTTTAATACAAGGGTCAAAAACAAGTAAATTACTGGACGAAATAGTTCAGAAATATAAAATCATAAATGCAATTCTGATATAAAATCTATGGCCTGCCATTTGTGTCATACAATGTAGATACTAAAATTCTCCTGTCGAAAACAAAGTTGTGCCTCCTGTAATATCCGAAGTCTAGGTCCCATTGGAATTCCGATACTTTCTAATCTGTTTTCTGTCATGTATGGCAATTCTATCATTCCTATGTGTTCTTCTTCAAAGTTAGAGGCATATCTCTGAAACATTGATATATAATTTTTTTTTAATATGTTAAAATTATGAAGTAAGAATGTGTATGTGTTTACATATTATCTTAACCTTGATCAAGTTAGACCTTAGACTAATACCTTGTAATTACCCCTTTACTGTAGTTCACTTTAACAAAATAGGACCTGTGTGTGTGTGTGTGTGGGGGGGGGGGGGGTGATACTTATTAAAAACAAGAGGCCCAAAAGGGCCTGTGGAGCTCAACTGACAAAAATGGTTCTTGTGCCTCCATTTATATAAACTCGGTACAGGGACTTGAGCTGATGTAAAATGCTAAATATAAAAGCTGTAGGCCTTACAGTTTCAGAAAAGAATATTTTTAAATTTGACTTCCCATATAAGTATATATAGATATATGCGCCCCTGGGTGGGATCAAAAATGGCCCAGAGACCTTTATTTGTACAAACCTGGTAAAGGGACTTGAGCTTATTGTGAAAGCTTTAAGCCTTACAGTTTCAGAGAAGAAGATTTTTTAATTTGATTTCCCATATATGCATATGTAGATATATTGGCCCTTGGGGTGGGACCAAAAATGGCCCAGGGGCCACCATTTGTAAAAACCTGGTAAAGGGACTTGAGCTGATATTATATGCCATATATAAAAGCATTATGCCTTACAGTTTCAGAGAGGAAAATTTTTAAACTTGATTTTCAATATATGCATATGCAGATACATGAACCCCTGGGGTGGGGCCAAATATGGACCAGGAGCCACCATTTGTACAAACTTGGTAAAGGGCCTCAAGTTGATATTAACTGCCAAATATGAAAGCTTAAGGCTTCATGATTTCAGAGAAGAAGATTTTCAAAGCTGACATCTCATTTTAAACCATATATGCATATGCAGATATATAGACCCCTGGGTTGGGGCCGAAAATAAACTGAGGGCCACCATTTGTACAAACTTGGTAAAGGGTCTCAAGATGATATTAACTGCCAAATATGAAAGCTTAAGGCTTCATGGTTTCAGAGAAGAAATTTTCAAAGTTGATTTTCCACTAAAAGCCATATATGCATATGCAGATATATGGACTCCTGGGGTGGGGCCAAAAATGGACCGGGGGCCACCATTTGTACAAACTTGGAAAAGGGCCTCAAGCTGATATTAACTGCCAAATATGAAAGCTTAAGGCTTCATGGTTTCAGAGAAGAAGATTTTGAAAGTTGATATCCCATTATAAGCCATATATGCATATGCAGATATATGGACCCCTTGGGTGGGGCTGAAAATGGACCGAGGACCACCATTTGTACAAACTTGGTAAAGGGGCTCAAGCTGATATTAAATGCCAAATATGAAAGCTTAAAGCTTCATGATTTCAGAGAAGAAGATTTTCAAAGTTGATATCTCATTATAAGCCATATATACATATGCAGATATATGGACCCCTGGGGTGGGGCCGAAAATGGTCCCAGGGCCACAATTTGTACAAACTTGGTAAAGGGCCTCAAGATGATATTAACTGCCAAATATGAAAGCTTAAAGCTTCATGGTTTCAGAGAAAAAGATTTTCAAAGTTGATATCTCATTATAAGCCATATATGCATATGCAGATATATGGACCCCTGGGGTGGGGCCGAAAATAGACCGAGGGCCACCATTTGTACAAACTTAGTAAAGGGGCTCAAGCTGATATTAACTGCCAAATATGAAAGCTTAAAGCTTCATTGTTTCAGAGAAGAAGATTTTCAAAGTTGATATCTCATTTTAAGCCATATATACATATGCAGATATATGGACCCCTGGGGTGGGGCCGAAAATGGTCCGAGGGCCACAATTTGTACAAACTTGGTAAAGGGCCTCAAGATGATATTAACTGCCAAATATGAAAGCTTAAAGCTTCATGGTTTCAGAGAAAAAGATTTTCAAAGTTGATATCTCATTATAAGCCATATATGCATATGCAGATATATGGACCCCTGGGGTGGGGCCGAAAATAGACCGAGGGCCACCATTTGTACAAACTTAGTAAAGGGGCTCAAGCTGATATTAACTGCCAAATATGAAAGCTTAAAGCTTCATGGTTTCAGAGAAGAAGATTTTCAAAGTTGATATCTCATTTTAAGCCATATATACATATGCAGATATATGGACCCCTGGGGTGGGGCCGAAAAAAGACTGAGGGCCACCATTTGTACAAACTTGGTAAAGGGCCTCAAGATGATATTAACTGCCAAATATGAAAGCTTAAGGCTTCATGGTTTCAGAGAAGAAGATTTTCAAAGTTGATTTTTCACTAAAAGCCATATATGCATATGCAGATATATGGACCCCTGGGGTGGGGCCAAAAATAGACCAGGGGCCACCATTTGTACAAACTTGGTTAAGGGGCTCAAGCTGATATTAACTGCCAAATATGAAAGCTAAAGGCTTCATGGTTTCAGAGGTTTCAAAGTTATTATCTCATTATAAGCCTTATTTTCACTTTTTACGAAGTATGACAGAAAAACACTAAAAACGCGTAACCTAGTTTTTGACAGAATTTCACGAAATGTACAACCTATATGTTTAAGGGTGTCTAGAAGCTAAATATCAAATCAGATTTTGCATATAACCTATGGTTTCAGAGAAGAAGCTTATTTAAGGTTTTTTGCATTCTAGATCACTGTGACCTACTTTTGGTTGCCATCGAAACCAATTGTATAAATTTTCATCTACTTCTTCTAGGGATCATTCCTGCAAAGTTTTGTTAAAATTGGCCCAATAGTTTCTGAGTTTTTGCTGTTAATGGACGGACGGACGCACGCATGCGTGCATCATGCCATTAGCTAATCTGGCTTTAGCCAGTTGAGCTAAAAATGAATAGGTTTAAAAATAGAGCACAGAAAACAATCTGGCAATTTGCATGCTTTATTCCTATGTGCATACCTCATACCCAAGTTTCTTCAAAAACAGCTGCAATAGTGGAGGTTCCTGACCAAAAAATCTGAAAAGGATAAATTTAAGTTTATTTTTAAGAAAAAATATGTATGTAATTATGTATATTAGTCATATTTAATTACTATTTATATTGTTGCTTGCAAAAAGCAGTGCCTTGCTTTTTATGAAAAAGTTTAAAATTATTTCATTTTGTACAACTTTATCTGAATCAGTACTACCTATGTAATACCAGGAAGTGTTTTAAGTTTTTTTTATATATGAAACAATTATATTGGTTTATCAATATTTCTAACAAATTCATGAGATGGTTTTCATGCAATGAGACCTAAATTTTGTCTTGGGCCTAAAGAGGTCATTGGTAAAATGCTTATCCTGGTTCATATGGTACCCTTATGCAAATGACATCAGTGGACATCAGTAAATCATAAAGTGTAACCCTCAGCATGCCCATTGTCACCCATTTATTTATCAGCTTGGTGAAATAGAGCAGTAAGATATTATACATGTATGTCTCAATCATAGGCAAATCATAAATGATGGATAGGATTCAAAACTCAGACCTGGTTGATTATGAAACTGCAGCTTTACTCTTTGATGTCAAGTTTCTATAAAAATTATGACAAAAACCAAATATATTTGATGTACACATAATGCTCAACCTAAATTATCAAATGTTAAGAGTAAAATAATTTCTACTACTGCTCATCAGTAACTTACTTTGTTAATTTATGAACACGTTTAGGATTAGTAAGCGATGGTACCCATCCTCGAAATAAATCAAAATCGGACATGTTATTATTAAAATTAGGTGCTCCTCCTCTCTGAGATGACATAAACTGTTGTTCTTTTAATTCATGAACTTCCTTTTTTAATCCATCTAATTCATTAACTATAGAATTGTGTGAGCGAAGTTCTGACGACAAATGTGCTACACTCCTCGCCAAAGTGACAACATGAGATTCAAGTCGCTGAAATCTTCTATTTATTGCTCTTAAGAAAAAATAATAAAAAATAAATCAATTATTCCATTATAATCATCTGTATCAAAAAAATTAAAAGCTAAAACAGATTATGATGCAGATAAAAACTCATCTTGTTTTTTTAAAAAGCATACATGTTCAAAATATGAATAATGGAAATTAAATATGTCAAATTTATTGATGATAAAATATGTCTTACAAATGCTAAAATAATGATGCCTTTGTTACCTTAACAAATGTCATAGCTTTTTAAAGTCTCTCCACATCTTTATTTATTGCTGACCTTCTTGACTTGACATACGATTCTTGTTTAATAAAGGTTGATTGGGATTTAGTTTTATGTACTCCTCATCAATACACTAAATAGTACAGTTTTGGAATGGAAGAAAAAATCAGACATTTTTGAGAAAACTGTTCAACTAACAACCTCTTCATACTAGTATAGTTTAAAGTGGAATTTGAACTTAGGTGGTAAGGCGTTTATTTATATAGTTCATGTAGATCTTCGCATCTGTTGGGGCCTATGCGGCCAAGTGGACTAAGGCACACACTTGCAGACCTCAGTGCCTCTAGTCGTCTAGGTTCCAATTCTGCTCAGGGAAATCCTAGTGTGAGAAAGTTTGTCAGTTCGCTTGCCAAAGGCCTGTAGTTATCTTCAGGTACTCCAATGTCCTTCACTATCCCAAAGCTGACCCCCTCAATGTAAGTGATCGAATTATGACTGGGGCAGTAAACGCTTCTACTTCACTTCACTCTTAGCATCTGAAGTATAACTTCATTTCTTATGACCTGAATGTAATAAAGCCTATTTAAGTATCAATACCTAAGGGAGACAACCAGATATAGTGACTTTTTATTTTTATGTGTAGTATTTCTTACTTTATATCTCTGTGATGATAATGATGTCGTTGATGATTCTGTGGTGATGGTTTAACTTTCCTGTTTGGTCTGCGTAGTGAGCTAGTATCAGAACTACAAATGCTCCATCTACGACGTGACGGATTTCGCTCTCGTTCCAACCCTAGATTTTTAAGTAAGTCCTGATACATGCCTTCAAGGTTATTTAATTGTTGTCTCATAATGTCAATATCATCTGAGGCTAAATTATTGTGCATATTTTGTGATTCAACATCCTGAGAGTCAACTGTTAAAATTGTGTTTTCTATATCGAATGGAAGAAGATCGCTGTCCGATTCTCTAACATCGCTTAAAGCACCATCTTAAAAATAAAAGAGAAAAGATAACATTCTTAAAATTGTTTTTTGGAAAAAAAATTGACATAAGTTCTCTTTTTTTCATTATGTATTTTATAACTGTATAATTCTCTGTTTCCATAGCAACTATTTGTATATCCTTCAAAACAAATACCAAAAACAAGTTTTTGTATGTGTTTGTTGTGTGCACTATGTACAAAATGACAAGTCTAAAGTACTAACCTACACAGCCAGTTAGAAAAAAGTACAAGAACAATACCTTTGATAAGTGGAAGCTTGAGAGTACAACTATATTGATCTTCTAGGTCACTGTGGCCAACAAAGTTAAAAAAAAAAAACCTTGATATATGAATTCATTCGCTCAAAAAATTAAAAAAAGGTGGCCAAATTTGTCCATTTCAATTTCCTGTAGTTGCAATTGAGCATTTCTCATCAAAATGTAAAACATGCAATAATTCTCTATAAAGAGAATTTTGTATTAGAACAAAACAGGAAAAATGAATTATTTATATGTGTTATGTTTGCACTGAAATTGTAAAATGAATGCAAGTTTTATAAATCATATATTCACTATGTATATGAAGTTTAATTTCACTGCCTTACCTTTCATAAAATATCCATTAGACAAAAGTTTGCTGTTTGTTTTCCCTCCAGATGAGTATTTTTTTTCCATTTTATTAGGGTATTGAGATCCAGAATTAACATTTTTCTGTTTCCTGTCTTCAGCTGATATTTTTGTTGTTGACTTGACCAAATCTGGTGTTTTAGGTGTTGTTAGCATAGAAGCACTAGCAGAACGGTTCAGTTTATAATTCACAGATGGCGCTGATTCCTCTGACTCTGAATTTGAAGGTGATAATGGAGGTAATGGAGGTGTAACAGAGCGAGATGATGCCTCACTGCCTGATCCATGATAATCAAAAATACTGTCCTGTAGGTCAAGTTGTGAATGATGACCTCTGTCAATGTCAAGGTCATATAAACCTCGTTTCAGTAATCTTGCAGAGTCAGAGGAAGTGTTAAAAGCAGCTTTGTTATTAGTTCTGAGTCCAAACTGATTATCAACAGAATGGTTGAAATTTATTGCATATGGTCCATTCTTATGAATATCAACATGCACTGTTTGTTTAGCACTATTTTGTTGAGTTATCTCCCCTGGTTTTTCTCCATTAGGTTTAGGAGGAGGCACAGGTTTACCTCTTGCTGAAGAGGGACGGTTACCAAAATCTGGGTACATGGCAGCAGGGCCTAAAGTTAGTGTATTTTGTGATGCAGATTTATCATCTGCAGCATGAATCGGTGGAGATAAACTCCCACTTGAGTCCTGAGCAATCCAACTTGTATTGTGAAAGTTTGAACTTGAGTCTTGGCTTTGATTATTAGAACTCTGTCCCATTGGACTTGCCCTGTCTGCTAAATTTGTTTTAATTTCCAAGTACTTTGGATCAGATGGAAACCTCACCTATAAAAATAAAGCAAATTAAAAAATGTATAAGAAATACTGAATCTCTATTTCAATGGAATGGAATGGATGAAAATGGCATATGCTATTATGTATAAAAAAAAAATTATCAGGGTTTAATCTTTCTGACCAATATGTTGGTCAGAAGAATCTACAAATATAACACAGAAGTGTACACCAGCTAATATGGGATGCTAAGCCAATTACTTTCTTAATTACCCTTCCGTAGCACCTGGCCTCACTTCCTTGATGGAAGTTCATGTGTATAACATATTTTGCCAGTTTCGAAAGTTTTTTACTTTGTTTTTGGGATTGTGATATGGACAAGGACTGGTATGTTTGTTTTATTTTATTACATAACAGGACATTTATCGAGCCAATTCATCAACAGTAAATTTTAATTATAATATCTTTGCCACCTCTTTTATTGTCAACTTCTTATTGTTACAGTATTTTTGTCCCAAAGTCTATGAATTATTATATATATTTCTTTATAAGTTGTCTTCAATTCATCATCCAACCCCTTTATAATGCCAAATTCTAACTAAACAAATGATGTTGATGATCTGGGTTAAATTGTAAAGTCAGTATATTTGCCAATTCCTCATCACCATGCTATTTTACACTCCTTCAGTCTATTTTTTTAAAAATATTTTTTCTTTATAAATCTCCCTCAATATATCACCCAACCCTTTTTAAAGTCAAATTCTTACTGAACAAACATTGCCAATGATCTTATTTTTACTATATATAAAATACTTTACTTACATGGTTTTGTACTGTAGCAGGATGTTGGTATGGTCTATGAGGTGACTGTGTGGATGTTACTGGCTGATCTCTGGACTGTTCTGGGTGTGTACCCTTACCATACAGTCTATTCCATGCATTCCTTAACTCAGAATCCCCAGTACTGTTTAATGGTCTATAAATAAAGTAAAAATATTTATATTTTTTTAATTTTCAAATTTTCTTAATAAAAAATACAAAGCAATGTTTATAATACTCTGAGACATTATTTTTCAAATTATCAAATTAATAGGTTTTAATTGTGACATAGACAGGTGGTTCCAGTTTCAAACACATGTTGAGTAATGTTGGACATGATTGCTGGTAGTCCAAATTTCCTCTGATCCTAACACATTTTATACCTTGTAACTGTGTGTAGGGTCACAACAATTTCTATATAAAAACCTGGAATTTTCTTATACCAACTGGTGTCAGAAAGGGCATGCCTCACTTTGCCTCGAACTGAAAAACCTAGTGAAACTACAAAAATAACAATCCTCAATCAACAGGTAAATTCTAAAATGATTGAATGCGAGAGTATTCAAGGTCACAGGGTTTAGTTTTGAAAATGTGAGAAGAGGTCAGCAAACATTAACAACAAAGAATTAATCTGAATTCTCAAAACAGTGGCAATGGCATCTTGATATACAAAAACTTTTTTGGAAGACAAATCATAAAGACATAAAGCAAATAAAGGTCAGAGGAAATTCTGACTCAACTGTTGGTGGTCATTTTTGTGTTTGGTATACAAAACATTTTCATATTTATCAGTATATATGTCCATTTTTTATAAGCTTATATGTTACAACTTACTGGTTGATTCTGTCTCTGTTTTCCATATCGTTATTATCGAATCCCTGGTTGTCATGACCACCTGGGACATAACGATAGGCTGTTTTGTCATAGCTTCTATCCAATATGGCTTCCGCTCTAGATCCTTGCCATCTATCTGTGGGTTTGGATGGCTTAAAATAAAAAAAAAGTTAAAATATTTTTTTTTTGAGATGGGATGAACTTGTATGAAAAAAGTTTCATAATTTAAATAAATAACATGTAAATTGTATATACCAATATATAAACAACAAAAGCCAATCAATGACAAAACAATTGCATTTGTTTTTCATCTAACTTCAAAATCCAAATTAAGATGTCACAAGCTTCAGATAAGCTATATCTATACTTATGGCAATTAACAGTACCACTACTTTTTAATAAACAGCAATTTGCCACTACTTAAATCATTATATAGCGCTGTTTTAAAACCTGTCAAATCATAATTCAAAATACACTTTTAGAGTAGCATTATCAACAGTGTGCAACCATCAATCTTACTTTTTCAATACCTACCACGTAAACATTTCCATGGGAACCATGCTGGGGGCTTTGTCCTATAAAGCTTGGTCCCTGTTTGCTGCTATAGGGTACAGAGTTGTTAGGAATTCTATGGTCTATTTCGGGACCATTTCTAGATTGTGGCCGAGGTACATGTAATAATTCTCCATCTGTATACTGTGGTTTTACCTTAAAATCACAAAAAAAAAAAAAAAAAAATAATAATAATAATAATAAAATAAATAAAAATTAAATAAAATAAATAAATAAATAAATAAATATTCTTGTTATAGAATATGATGGTTTATAGAAAAATAAAATCAAAAAGTTTGATTTATTGCATATTTTTATTGTAAAATCATACTTACAGGCAGTCTTAATTAAACTGTGTAACATTTAATCACCAGTGATATTCACATTACCTTCTGTTGTTAACACATGTATATTTAAATGACCCAATTATTTCAGTTAAAAATCAATATTTTATGAATTACATTTAAAATAATTATTTTCAATGGAACTTGGTAGCGTACCACATGATCAATAACTCTCAATGTTTGTGCAGAATAAAATGGATAACGTTTACGTCAAGTACATGTATTCCCGAAAAACGTTATTTTTACAGGAAAACGCCACTTTATGTGATTCCGTTGCCAATAGAAATAATTGTCCCGTACAAATAGTATGAGGTATCACAGGGAGCTCTGGGGAATTCCATTTACAAAGATTTTGTGTTTTGTATTCAAATACATGCAAACCATCAGAAAACAACAGCAGTCGAAAAACAATGTAGCCAAGCCAACCTGCATATCTATAACACATTTATCCTACCACTTCTGAAATTCTTATTTATTTTTTCGTTATTTTGAGTTATCTTGTCAAATGATCAAAATGGCATTTTATTTCTAATTAATAACAAAAACTTGAAGGAAGTTTTGAACTTTTGATTTACTTTTGTCTACTTGTTGTCTACCAAAAATCTAAATAAGCACAGATTATTGAAGAATATTACACTTTTGTGAGGACACAAGTTCAGTTGGCCTGAGTATTTTCGACTAATTTACATCTCTTCTATTGCCATAGATCATAAAGAGAAAAAGAGACAATGAAAAAATGAAATAACAACCTCTAAACTCTGTATTCTTCTTGAGAATACAATTACATGTATCAGCATTTTTTTCTCAATATCTCATTTTATCTTCTAACATTTATTTTCTATGCACATTAGTAGTACATGTATATTGTTTACAGTGACAACTGTCAAGACCACCCAACAATGGTTCAGATTCACAACTTGACTCCATTACTTACCTAAAGATAAAAGATTTATATAGCAGTGTTGACACAGAAAATGATAGAAAATGACCAATCAATGCAAAGAATTTCAGAGATGGTAAGATACAAGCTCTTCTGAAATCAAACAAACAGGACAAAACCTCTATACACAACTTTTCTATCCTTTATTAATTATGTACATTGATTATATTTTTTTTAAAACTAGCCTAAAGATAAATTTAAAAAAAAAGCAACTTGATTTTAATGGTAATTTTGTAATTTCTAGCAAAACGTGTAATTGAATCTTTTGCTTTTTACTAGCTAAAATTTTGCCTCTTTAATTTCTATTCTATTTTATATCAAACAATATTCAGACTCTGTACCAAATACTGGAAAGTCTAAAAAGTATCACTTCTAGTTATTATACAAGTAACAATTACAAACTTCATGAATTTTTATTTCGAGCAACAACAAACATAAACTTACATGCACATTACTGATTGGTTTAATTCTTCTGCGAAATACTGAGAACACGGGTGCTTTGCACTGTTAATGAACATACATGTACATGTACATTTACTACCAGTAATACCGATTGACCATCTCTTAATCCAGCCATATTATCTATAGTCAGGATTTATGTGTAACCAGAACCTAAGGATTCGACCATCATAATTTAGGAACTATTTTCCAAATATGACTACTTCAACTGTTTCTTGTCAAAATCTTTTGTATTTTAAAATATTGATTTTCTTTTTATAAAACTAAACTCTTACATTACAAATAATACAGTGCATAACAACATTTAACATACAGAGATGCAAGATAAAGGAAATGACAGCAAGTCAATACAGTCAGTTTTAAATAAAGGAGAAACTTTGAAAACCTGTACAAAACACAATACATGTATAATATCACAATAATAATTGATAGTAAAAAATTTCTTATCAAAATCAATGCACTGCCTATCTGAGATAGATTGTGTATCAAAAATCAAATTTGGCTCCAAAAATATTTTAAGTTATTTAAAACACAGTATGTTACTTACAGGTGGTTCATCATCCACAGCAGAAGATGGTGGACTATTTATCAATGATTTCAGTCTTTCTTCTATAGATGGTGTTGCTCTGTGTATATTCTAAATTATTTATAATAAATAAATTAATAAATATTATCAAAGAATCAAATACCTGTGTATCAATGTCATACAAAAGCTGGGATTAATTGACTAAACAGATATTGGTACTAGTAAAGTAGCTCCTAGTAAGCTAAAAAACAGTATATTTTCTATAACTTGACCATTTACTGTTGGTATATTCAATCACTGACATGGTTTTTATTTGTTTATGATTGCAGTTTAAATACTTTGTATAACAATACACAACCTATTCTTTAACCATTAAAAAGTCTATAACAGCAGATATGACCCGATATACAGTTGGATATGCCATAAGGATTTTTGCCAATGTGTTACTGTTTGTTTTGGCTTTTGGCTTTTTGATTTTTAAAAAAAATTTTCCAGCTTCAAATATCTATTTCATTCAACATACCTGAGACATAGGTTTCTCATTTGACCAAGCATTTGTAGTAGTAACAGGAGGCTTTGGGCTTGGAACAGCAGGTCTCATGTTCTGGGTCCGTACTAGGTGCTGCCCTCTACTGGTCGGTAACGTAATCTGTTGCCGTCTCTCTTCAACACCATATTGTGATACACCATTAGTACTCAATTCTGTCATGGACTGAAAAGAAAATAATTAATTGCAGAATTAAAATCAAATTATTTATTTTAGATTCAATTTATATTTAACTTTTTCTGTTGTATCAAGTTGAGAAGTAAAAAAATCCACTATATTATTGTAATTGTTAGTGTACAATACTGCTTTTCTCAATTTTACTGAATTTATTCTGAGTAGACCAGTTTTCTGTAATTATGTTAACTCCTAACTTATTGATCAGTTGATCAGAAATGAATTTTGACATGCATTTTAAGGAAATGTCTACAAAGAAACTAACTAAATAATTAGAGGATAACTAGATTGTAATTTTTGATTTGCAGACATAAATATAGGTGATTATACTGTCGTCAATTTAGAGTTATTGGTTATGAGTTAGTGTCAGGTAATAATAATATACAATGTTGATGATGCAACTTGTATGACAAGTGAGTGATTTTTCAGAAAATTTGAGGCAAAAATATCGCAGAAATTACTTTCAGAAAATTCAGCTAGCCCAATTAGAAACTCTTTTCAATACTGTTGATTTTATGTCAAAGGTATGTCTTTTCTAAATGAATAAAATTATAAACATGCCGGTCATATTTTGAATAAAACATTTTTGGAAAAATAGTATATCTACAATTTTTACAAAAACACACTGAATTCCACAAACATCAGTCAAAGAAAAATATAGAAAATGAAACATACTACTAGTGAGCCAACTGGAGCAGACGTTTTAACTGTTGACATTTTGTCATCTTTGGAAATTCCCAGAGTCCCTGGCAATATGTCTTCTGCTGAGTAAGGAATACGTCTAGCAGTGTATGAAGTACCTACACCATCTGTAAAACAAAATGTTCAAGTATAATTATTTCACAAATTTTTCTTGGTTTTTTTCCCCTGTTTATTTAGACAATGGAAATACATTTTGTACATGTACATTTCATTTCTGGATTTTCAAAAAAAGTAATGAGAATTACAGAACCACTATATTCTTGTTTGACATGTTTAAAAAAATATTCATAATCAAAAAGTCTAGAGTACATGTAGTTGTAAGTTAAAATCTTGACAGTGGTTACTATGAAACAACATTATTTTAATTGTAACATAGTGGTTACTATAATTATAACAGGAAATGCTGCGGCCAAACTGGGACTCAAACCTAGGACCTTCCCAATACTAGTTGGATGCTCTGCCGACAGAGCTACCCAGCCACCTCTCAAGCCCGGTCTGCCATATAATGGCAGTTCAATGGCTCAAACTTGAGAAATTACCAAAAAGGTCAATTATTGTACAACTGTCATAAAAAATTATTAATTAAAATTGATAAAGATAGGCAATAAAATGAACTGAAGTATAGAAGAGCATTGGTATAACACAATATCTAAACCTTTACAAATGTGGAACAATGTTTTCCTTTTTTTCCTTTTTTTTTTTTTTTTTTGTTTTGTTTCGTTTGTTATTTCCATGTTGATTTTTTGTTCCACAGCAATAAAGGTATCGTTCCTCTCCAAATATTTTTCGTTGTAAAAAATAAAATAATTTTATTGAACTCATGAACTTAATTCTACCTCATAGGTATGGAATCAAACTTAGGAAACCATCTGCAAAATTTTAGAATCCTATGAAAAAGAATTAGCCAAATGAAACTCAGAAAAAAGTGATAAAAAAGTTAATACCTTTATTTACGAAATGTGAATCCCTGGAGGAACCACCTGGTACAGTAATGGCTCCCGGCATATTGATATCTCTTGTCAAATGCTGATCGCTTTCAGCTTGGTTTCTATGGGAACCTTCATTTCCTGAACTAGTGGTACTTTTCTGTAAAAAGGAAGTTATAATTTGTTTTCCACAATATAAGCTGATTTGTTAACAAGAAATAGTTCCTCTCAGATTTTACAACTTTTTCTTTCAGCTTTTTATTCAAACATTACTAATTATATTTTGGGTTCGCCAGTGTACCACATGGTCAGTACCCTATAACATAATTATATGTGAAATGTTTACTCCAAAAATTTCTGGAATAGTGCCTGTTTTACAGAAAATATCATCTTATGCAATGGAATTTTCCAGTGTACGAAAAAACGAACTTTTTTCTATTGAAAAACGTCGTTGTCAATAGAAATAATTGTCCCGCACAAATGCTATGAGGTATCACGTGATACACTGGCGAATTCCATTCTATATCCAAAGAAAATAAATAATGGTTCTGCATAAACATAAAAGTTATCATGTAATGTACTTGTGCACTGCATAGGATTTCGAAAACTTAACACAAACATGAAAATAAAATATTCTGATTTTATAAAATTCCTGCTACCGATATAACGAAAAAAAAAAAAAAAAATTTGATTACAGTCATTAACTTCTTTTAGCAAAAAATTATAATTTATTTTGCAATGTCTAAATAAATAATAATAATAAAAAACAAACAAACAAAATATGCAATAACTTACATCAAAATGCTGCCTAATATTTCCAACAAGAAGAAGTGTAGATTTTAAATTTCCATCTGCCAAGTCTAGAAAAATGAAAAAAAAAAAAAATATCCGAAATATTCAAAAATTATTTAATGAGATCAATACCTATTTTATATGACAATAATATCAGGTATATATATCCAACGAACTTGTAATCAATATCATACTATTAATATATATGAGTGAAGTGAAAACGACAAGTCATCTATTTATTTGAAATTGATTTCTAATAAAATGTATAATTCATTCCATTTACATGACATTTTCTACCCATTAATATTTTGTAACATGGAGTAAGTGGGATCATTTTTCATTTATAGACCCATTAAAATTCAGTTACCAAGAATAAATGCTGAACATTTTCTTATTTTCAGTCAATAAAGTTTTAAATACTTGATGATATTCATTCATAAACTGACAATAAATTTGTAAATGTGTAACATTATACTTTTCCACAAATGTATGGTTTACAAAACAAATAACAAATTCACTTTTACACCATTTAGATATCAACATGCCAACAACAAGAGCCAAAAAATTCTTATTTTTGACTAATTCAGTGGTAAAAAAATAATTTTAAACCATTTATACTGTAGCAACCATCATGAAGCTGAATATATATATATATATATATATATATATATATACTAAATGTGTAATTTTTATGAAAGACAATATCAACTGGTAATTAAAATATTTCTCCTACGAAGATAAGATCATTTTTCTAAGGCTGATTACCTACACAATAAGATTAAGATTTGATAAAATTGATTCTAAATCATCAGTACACAATATTTTCAACTAATCTGATCATTTCTTAAACTCTTTATTTTTCAAATTAAAACAAAATAAAACTGAACTTTTTATTTTCATTGTATTATACTGATAATACTACATTTTTTTCTAAATACCGGTAGGTTTATTTATTTAAATGTACCGTAATGAACAAGTTATAACAAAATTAACTATGATAAATTATTTTCATATGTTATGACAAAATAGTCTTAAAATCAACTTTCAGGCATACACAGAGAAAGAAGCATAAAATTGATTTTTAAAAAATAAAGATTAGCATAAGAGGATTTATGGAGATTAAGATACAATTTAATAACTATAATTAATCTGCATGGTTGCTCATGTCCTAGGCGAGTTCCGTGATCTAGCGATGTGTATGATAAGACTTGTAGAAATCATTAATTATTGATGTTAATGTCAGCCCCTGTGTGTGTTGTTGTTGATAAATATACATTACTTTATTTATACAAAATATCTGGATGTTTATGACTGCTTGTTCTATAAAAACATTTCAGGTATTGTGTGATGTATGGAATATTAATTCACACAATGAAAATATTGAATATTAAGACTATTGTCAATTTGTCAATTAGTTCAAGCCCATAAAACTGATACAGCATTTTGTATCAATTGACAATCCTAAACTTACTGTTAAATTTCATCTTATTACACAATTGTGCTAAAGGTTGATTAAAGGTATCAGTTTAATGTAGCATGAAATGACCACTGTTCCACCCCTTTTAGAGAATCCGGGCTTGTCTATAAAGTGTACATGCATTCAGCAGCAAATATGACTTGCCAAAAAATTAAAACTCTTGTAGAAATGGTTGACAATGGTATGTAATGATTAAAATGAAGCTAAATTTTGATTAAGAACCAAGAGGTAAGTGGATCTTAGGCAGGACCTGACCAAAGATTTGAAATAATAATGACTCATTTATTTGTAAATTGCTTGTGTTTTGAGTAAAACTTTGCTATTATCAAGTTTAATACAATATTGATCACAAGTATACACCAATTTTGACATTAAAAATAAAGTATGAATACTTTTAATCCATCATACTGATGTGAAAACTTCAAAAAGTGCAAGAAAAAATTGGAGTAGGAATGAATAAATTTTTCAGTCTGTGAAGAAATTGTTGGTAAGAATCATACTATTGATCAGTCACCAAACACCAATCTTTTTAAAATGATAATTATATTACATCTACAAAAACCCTGTAAATAATTCTTTCAGCGTAAATTACTGTTAAAAGCTCTAGTAAGTCTTTACTCTGAAAATTAAGAAAATAAGCCACAAGGGACATTATTCATTTCAGACCCCATTTTAAATGAAAATAGTTATGTCTTTTTCAAAAGCAAAGATAGTGATTTTATTAATACTTAATTTTTCTTACCTTCTGCATCAATCCCAGCAGTATCAACTCCGACGGATTTTAACTTATCCAAACACTTGTCTAAATTTTCTACTCGATCAGATTTACAGGTGATTTCAGAATTGACAGATTCTACTCTCACGTTACCTGAAATTATACAGGTGTAGTTATAATATATCTGTACAGTATATAATAATTACTGATGCTAAAATAGGAAATATAGTACAATACCTATTAATACCTGTAACATCAATAATATATATATATATATATATATATATATATATATATATATATATATATATATATATATATATATATATATATATATATATATATGCAATATCTTCTATATCAAAGATAGAATAATAATTATATCTATTATCATGCCAAAGATGCAATATGTACACTCCATCAAAAAGTATAAAAAAATCATTTGCTGGGTTTAAAATACAAATGAGATGTGTGCATTCATAAATCATTTTACTGGTAAATTGAAAAAAATTAAAATATGCCATTAAATTCGGTAATGAAAGAATACATAATCATGTCTTCCATGCCCATAAAACTGCCCCCCCCCCCCTCTCTCTATGGCACCACACACACACACACACACACACACACACACACACACTTTATAAGAATAAGAAATTGTTGGCAAAAACTATTTTCTAAATTGCAAAAGAGGAAAATAAACTGTCATGACCAATTTTCCAAACACTAGTCAAATTTGGAATATTATATTTCTTTTGAATATTACATCTTCTGTAAATTAATTGTAAAAAATAATCTAAGTAACTTTTAATTTTAAACCTGTGATATATTTTTTAAAAGTAATAATCTTTTCAATGGCTTAATTAGTTTTTTATCTATCATTATTTTTTATTTATTTATTTTTTTTTTTTTTGATATTAATGAAATAGTGAATATTTGTTTAACTGATATCAACTTTATCTGAAATTAGCAGTTAGTAACTCTTTTTCTACAAATGTTTAACATTTTGTTAAACTTAATTT
>CM056595.1:11585755-11650758 GCA_029721355.1 Tegillarca granosa
TCAAACCATTACAGACGACTCAATGTCATATTTCAAAATGTCATACAAAGAAAAACAGTGGAATAATATTTCCTTAACTCTCAACTAATTTTGAAATGATGGACCAAACTGGTCTAGTGACAGTATCTTTTGGTCTGTATTTTTATTTGGAAGGCAATGTCCCAATAACTACTTTTATTGCACTGGTAAACAAATATATACATGTTTTCCCTCATACACTTCTGACTCATTATTGGAAATCAATTATTGATATTTCATTAACAAACCTAAAAAATTTGGATGTGTAAATAATTTTTTAAATCTCAAAACAAAAATCAAAATTTCAATTTAAACAAAAGTTCAAATCACTTGAAGAATAAATATCAATTATTTGAATTACATGAAATCATACAATCATAAAAATGTACTTACAAACTATTTCAGTGAGACTCACAAGTGTTGTACCATCCCCGATACTTTTACGAATATCCGTAACAAGGAAGTTTGGCCGATTTCAAAATTTCATTAGCCCAAGTTGTCTGTTCCTGTATAATACAAAATATAAACAATCTCGAAACACCAGAATTAAAATCATCTAAAGTCCAGTATTCTTTATATATATAAGTATAATATATATGTATATAACACAATCTTTAGTCAGTTTAGAATATTAATATTATATATAAATCAACACCTAAGATTTTAATATATATCCTCACACAATCCAAAAAGGTTTTAATTCAAGTCGGTGACGACATAGCCAGTGAGCTGTTCCTAAATTCTTTTTACCTTACTGTCAATGACAGCCACCCCCTTGAACCAACATGTCGATGCTTGACATTTTAACTAATAATGCCCTATATGTTAACGTCAACTAAAGGCATTAATAAAATCAATGTTCAATACCTGTAAATAGATTTTTGGTTCTAAATAGGTTTAAACTGAAACATTTAAATTTCGTTACAATAGGTAATACTATATATACTGCTTTTGTGTTAAGGTGACAAAAAGTCCCCGAAAATAATTTAGGGCTTTTAACACTAACAGTTACTGAGCGAAAACGTTATTTATGAGAGTTAGGAGTTCAAAAAACTTTTAAATGAGAAAAGAAAATAAAAGAAAAAATATTTTACATTGTGTAAAAGGTAAGATCTACCTTTATAGGTATTTATTCTGTTGTTTATTTTGTTGTTTATTTTCCATTATTTTTTAATTGTATAAATATAAATAGATGTCTGGACAAAGATGAAGATGATGGTGAACTTTTAAACTTTCCTTTAAACCCCTAAGATGAGACTATTTTGATGTTGTTTATACTAAATGACAACTTCTATAAGGACCAGATAATTAATTCTGAAATGTGAAAGGATGGTAATATAATTAGTTTCAAAACATTGTAACTCCTAATATAAAGACTGTGATACAAAGAATGTATGATCAATATATACAGCAGTGGAATACACAAAAAACTCATTTTCAAAACGGGTATTTTATAACAATTTTAAAAATTTGTTTAAAATTGAGGATTATTTGTTAAATATTAATGAACCTAAATATAGAATACTTTTTACCTCGTTTAAGAATTGGTTCTCATAACTTAGCTATAGAAACAGGTAGATATAATAATGTTCAAAATAATATGAGAATTTGTCGCATGTGTAACATGAACGTCATTGAAGACGAATACCATTTTCTATTAGTATGCCCAAAATTTAGACACTTAGATGTAAATACTTCACCAATTAGTATTGTCACTGGCCCAATAAAATCAAATTGTTTTCAATTAATGTCTAGTAAAAACTAAGCCCACACAGTATAACGTTTCAAAATATATTTTTTATGCTCTGAAAGAGCATGAGAGTGGTATTGTCTCACTGTTCTTCCACTAAAATATAACAAATTTGTAGTTTGTAGTATATGTATTCTAAACATATGTTATAATAATTTAGTCATGTTGTAATTATTTATCAATAGTCTGTTTTTGCTATTGTATTTGCTTTTTGCCAAAATAAAAGTTTGTTGTTGTTGTAGTTGTTGTAGTAATAGAAATAACGTTAAAATAAGACACCATGGACACTTCTGGCTGAAGTCTAATTTGTTTTTTTTTTTTTTTTTTTTTTTTTTTTAATGTTAAAGAAAACTCAATAGACTTTATAAAAGAAAGAACAATCACATGTTGCCAATATTTTAATTCAACCCCTTCTATTATGGACACTTAAGTGCTAGTTACCAATAACATCTCCCAATTAGGAGTCTTTGGGAGCATGATAAGATGATTTGGCTAATTTTTTGCAGTTTTTAATAATTTTTTTAAAATTAAATGTCTTCATTAAATAAATAATCTATTGTAATGAAATTGTTTTTAATGAGTTGAAGGTTTAGTATCATGGTATTTTACTCCCCAGTTATGTTTTTTTCCCCACTTTTATCAAGGCAGTCAGTTCTGGGATGGTGGAGGAAACTGGAGTGACCAAAGAAAACCACAAAACTTCAGCAAGTGAACTGAAAATTTTCTCACACTAAGATCCGCTTAAGTGGGATTCTAAACATAGAGCACAAGAAGCAGTGTGATCTGTAAGTGTATGTTAGATCTGGACATGGACTTGTATGTTTATTGGCTTGAGTATGTATGAATACTGCCACTTGGCCACCAAGGTCCGCTTTTTTCATGAATGAGCCTTTATATCTATGCAGATTAGATGAACTTTTAATTCCAATTCAAAAAGCATGGTTATTTAAAAAAAGTCTTTAAAAAGTTCATGTCCAATTTATTATTTCATTTAAATTTTCAAACAGAAAATATTCTGGAAATTACTGAAATAAATATTTATTTATCAAGACATATCACTAATTGCCATAACACAGAGGTTCTGTAATACAAAGCTTCAAGATAAAGGAACATTTGAGTAATGGAAACAATTCTCTAGATGTTAGATTTATGAGAGTGTCACAAGCTACTTTTGCATAATGGTTCTAAATCAGTTGTATGCATCTGGTCCCAGTTTCACAATCATTCACTCAACTGAGTGTACACAAATCAAATTAGGGAATATTTCAATGCCAATTTCTTTGACATTACACAGTTAAAATTGAATATCCAATGTTATTTTTAAATTGCTTAGTGTACATTTGTCAAACAAAACAAACATTGTCTTCTAAAACTTAAATATTTTAAATATTGATGAGATAAAATTGGAACATTTGAGTTGAGTGTACACTCAATTGAGTGAATGATTCTGAAACTGAGGCCAGATCTATAAAATACTTGATGTGATATTTTTATAGGCCAAACCAGTATGTAAGGTAAAGACTTCAGTAGACAGGAGTAACCAAATGTGCAAAGAAAATTATTTTAAAAAAAGGATTAGGATTTATTATTGAGCTTTTTTTTTCTTTTTTATGTAATTTTAAAGGATTTGATTTATGAAGAAAAACGGCATTAGCTAGTGTATTAATTTCTGTCTTAGGTTCAAGTTTATATACCTCTCTCTCTTGATGATGTTTTTGTCCATTTTTATCAATTTTGAACCTTATCTAACTTTTTTCACTCTTTCCTGGGATGGATCTACTGATTCTAAACAAATATAATGCTAATAACTACATGTGTAAAAGTATATGGTAGTATTGATATAAGAAATTTTGATTTTGATGTTTTTGTGGTCAAATTGATAAATCAATCACATTCTAATAATGTCCTTGTCTGATTTGTTTGTTTGTTTGTTTTTTGTTTGTTTTTTTTTAAACAAATAAAATTTTATTTTAACTTTTTAGTTATAAATGATTGTGTAAAACACATATCAAAGAATTCAGAAAAGCTTAAATAGATATGGGATGTACAATACGGTAATGATCGACGAAAAAAACAATTTTTTAGAACTCCCCTTGATGATGAAAAAACAATTTTTTAGAACTCCCTCTGAAGATGAAAAATACAATATTTTAGAACTCCCCCTGATGATGAAAAAACAATTTTTTAGAACTCCCTCTGATGATGAAAAAACAATTTTTTAGAACTCCCTCTGATGACGAAAAGACAATTTTTTTAGAACTCCCTCTGATGATGAAAAAACAATTTTTTAGAACTCCCTCTGATGATGAAAAAACAATTTTTTTTACCTCCATCGTTTCTTCATATTTTGACCAAGATGACACTGGGAATTTTTAGTTATAGAACTTGAAATTATGATACTATAAAACTACTTGTTGTAAATAATAGGTTTTTTTCACAAAATTTAATTGGATCGTCATAGATGTTAAATTCATTATCAATTTCCACCAGTTTTTCACATTTTGGGGGAAAAAAAATGAAATAAAATTACAAAGAGTAGAATTTTCGAGAAATGAATGATTAGATATTCATAATGCCAAGCATAATATTTATATATCAAAGACATATGTACATGTACATGCAAATCTAAATTTATATGTACCGGGTATTTCAACAACAAGGAAATACAGTATAGATCACATTAAGAGAGATAACTCTTACTGCTTCAATGTTGAATGACCACAAAGCACAACTTTCTGTCTTAATATTAAATAAAATACCTTTATGATTTTCAGATATATTTTTTTTAATTTCTGATTAAAATGATCAGTTATTTTACAAAACCATTGAGACAAACTTGTAATTTGTTATATTATTATGACAGCAGATGTTAAACTATTCTGTAAGACCTTGACATTATTGAATTAACACATGCATATACAGTACTATGTGAGCTACATTAATAAGAAGGTACTCAGAAATATTTTATTGTACCCCTTGGTCAGTCATTCCAAATCATATATTTATATATGTACAAGTACATACACTTCACACAGATATAAAGTTTTCATCATAATTCTATGATTTTATGAGTCAACTCAATAATTCATACATTGTTACTTTTATAATTGACAGGTAACAATAAAGTGGAAAAAGGTTTTACATCAGCTAAGATAGTTCACTTAAAGATGTTACAACTTATATATGTAAACATGTAGAAACATTACTAGTAACTATGGAAGGACTTTCATTTGTAACCTTCACTAAAATTTAACTTTATAAGGCCAATATAAACATATTTGAAAAAATATTTTTCTCAAAAATTTCACACAGCATTTTAATGGGTGGGATATATAAAATGCATGATTGTGACGTCTTGAAAATTCAAAAGAAAGTCTTACTTTACTGCAAGTTGTGGTATACCGACAAATCATAAGGTATTGGCTTTTAGGGTCTAATCAAAGAACATTTTTGTACTTTTGACTTACAAATCTAAATACCATGTAACTGGGTCTAATCCAGAAGTACTTTTGACTTACAAATCTAAATACCATGTAACTGGTTCTTATCACTACCTATCCTGAGTGGCTAGAGATCTACCAATGTTCAAGTATGGTTTTTAAAAATAAAAACCATTTATTATTTATTGATTGTCAACAAGTATTTCTATATTATTTTTCTCAACTGTCACACAGACGAAAAGCAAGCCCAGAGCAGAATCAATATAGATCTATTACAAGCCCCAATTTCTTCAACAAATTCATGCAAGTATTATTTGAAATTACTTGTTGATTTTGAATCCACCTCAATAATTTATAAAATATGACAACTAGAAACACCATATCGGCGATCTGTGGTACAGCGTCCGCATCGAGAGAGGAAGGTCGGGGTTTCGGACCCTGGGCCGCACGGTCATACAAAAGACTTGAGATACTGCTTCCTCGCATTTTGCTCAGCATTAAAGGTACAGGATATCAACTGGTTTATCCGGTGTCAGGATAAAGTGACTGGGTGAGATTGGTTTGTTTTGTCTAAGGCATACAGACTCGATGAGCTAGCACATTAAAAATCGTCCCGAGTGTGCGCTTGATCAATGCAGACCATACATCCGCACACAACTTACGCATACATGAACCTGCTCGTACATTTTTTCTAGTAGATAAATGTCTTAATTTCGTCGCAAATAGCGGAACAATTGTTGCTGCGAAGTTAAACAACATTGAAACAATCAGGTATAAGTTTTTCTGTGACATTAGATGAAAAAGTGACAACGTATAAATCCATCCCCATTTCCGGTTTACAAATCTTAGCTCCGACTACAGTATGAATGAAAACTGTTAATTGTCAATTCTATATTCGTTTTTTAAATCATATTTTTTAAAATTCTACATTCTGACATTTTAGCCTACATGTCATGTTTACCGCAAACAGGAAATGAACACCGTGATTAAGAGTAATAGCTGTATGTTTCTTGATTTACTCCCTTTCAACAAATCAGAAGCAAAATCTTGGATACTGCTAACACCTGGTGAGCAAATACTAAACTATAGAATGATATAACCAACTAAAGATAATTTTGATAACTATTTATGAGTGAAATTTATAGTTTGCCGCGCTCCGGGTCTTCTTTCCAGACTGGTCCTAGCAAATTGAAAAGGGCATTTTTTTCAACAGACACAAACTTGAAGTGCAATCTATCATTGTTGTTTCCCGAACTACAATGAGGACATATAATATACAACATCTGTAGAATAATATGAAACAATGATAAAATGGTTAAGTTTTGTTTTGCATACGTCTTTCCGGGTGGTGCATCGACCATTGGGTTACAAAATTTGCCAAACCTGTACTTTGTAGACTGTCATATACCACTTTTTGAATTAAATCATAAAAATACATTTAAAAAGTGGTATATGACAAGACAAAGATTGCCCTAAACATTAGAAATCACACATAAAGTTATGTAAGTGGTTTGAATATAAGTGTATAGATATTAGTATTTGGTCGGTTACAGATATTGTTGTAAATTTACTTGAACTGCTCGCATAAATTACTTCTCCAAAACTTAACAAAACGCACGAGCCAGTGTTTAATTTCACATGCGGGTTGAAATTAGTTGTTTTGATAACCGCGAATAGCTGCAATGTTGCTGTTGGGGCTTTAAACAGTAATTCAATAAATCGTTCTTTAAACAAAATTCTGAATATTAAAAGATCAGACAATACTGAGAATAGATTGTTTAGATGTTTTTTATCTATTTGTCAATACACAACCAGCAATATCCCGTTTTAAATGTCGCTGACACAACCTATCACTACAGCTATCGATATGGTTCTTGATATTTCTTGAACTAGCGTAAGAATGGAGCAGCGCTTTGTTTTTGCAACAAAACAAGGCTCATGAAGCATTGTTACGTAGGTATCTCTTGATCATCCAGTTCTGATAGAACATCTGTAATATCTGTATTTGACAAAATGATGAAAAATTACAATGGCTAGACAATCAAGGACCATTTTTTTTACATAAAAGACCAAAAATACATCTTAATATTTAACAATGAAGAAACGTATATTTTTGGTACATATTGACATCACCCATATATACAAAATTATGATTTATTATTCTATACTATACATAGAATATCACTTCATCAGTGGTTTTTGATAACGCGAGGCTAACAAACATTGTGACCGGTGTAAGACCGTAATGTATCCTTAAAACAGGTTCAGAAATAATAAATTTTAGCAAAGACATATATACAAGATAATGGAAATCTCTGATTTTAGATATGACATTTTGACTACTACATGATCAGATATCATGAATGTTTGGAAAGATAAAGATGCATCAAATGTTGTGGCATCTTGGGAATTCAAAACATTACACAATACAATGGTCAAAATAACGTAGTTTGGGATATATATATATATATATATATATATATATATATATATATATATATATATATATATATATATATATATATATATATATATGATTTATTACCCGCAACATATCACTTCATCAATCGATATGGTGGTTATTGATAACTTATGGTTTATTTACCTGATATTACAGGTATATTAATCCAGGTAAATGACATACTATCTATAACTTACCTATTGTATGTAATTTGATATATGACACTTTAAATCCTTTATTTTATGTTAATGACCATTTTTTGGCAGAAATTCGTTGAAGTTTATCAAGGGTGTCAAATACCAGTTATACGAATGCTAATACAATTTGTTACGGACGTTAAACAACAAAATGATGCAGTATAATATTACATTATAATTCATCTCAAATTACTACCACTTCGGTGCCTGAAATTTGTGCTTAAAATAATTTGTCAACGTCCCAAAAAATTATAGCACTTGGCTTACACGTGCTGATCTAAAAGGGCCACCCGTAAATTATCGGAGCCGATCATCCGATTTATGGATAATATCAAAATTAAATTGGTACGATTTAACCGATGGTTTTTGGGTGACATATTGAAAATTTCGATGTTGGTTACAGTGCACTTGGTCTTATTTCCTTAATAAATGCTCTTGTTTGACTTAAATGCTTAAGGACAATGGATATACATGTATTATTTTAATTAACAATACAGTGATTAAGTGATTTGCACACGAGCGATAAGTAGTGCACACTTTTAATGTCTATAACAACTTATTCAATAGAATTCCGTCCTTCCATTGTTAGACAAATTTAGAAAAAAAATGTTTTTGCAACAATCCACATAAATAAATAAATAAATTAATAAATAAATAATATTATAATATATTTTAATGCAATTATGTTTCTTGTGGGTCGTGTTTAATGGAACATATGCTGTATCTTTATTGATAAATGGGGTTTTAGTTAGAATTCTTCTCTTGAAGCTGATCTTTTAAGAACTAATAAAATTCATTGTCAATAGACAATGTTAAAAAGTAAAAATCCATATAACGGATTCCGGTAATTCTTCTGTTCTAGCTCAACTTCCGATATTAGGAATCGAAATTACCGATCTATAATCGGTAAATCTTTATTCTGGTTTTCCAGCTTTCTCATACAGTGATATGAACACAATCAAACAGACTGCAATAAGTTAAACAACCAGCCTAATGGCAATAGATCTAACATTTGACATTTTTTACCATTCTGTAGCCAAGGATTCTTCGTTGTCTGGATTTTGCCAAGCAGTAGGTGTTTTCAAGGACAATATGTCCTTTGATTATTTTTACATAATCATAATCATCCCAAGAAAACATTTTGTTAACACGCCATTCAAATTGAAATACCATGCATTTTAAACTCATTAAATGATGTAAACCAATAATGTCTTTAACAGATATTTTATACGACGTTTTTATTGTATTATCTATGTAATGATAATCAATAAGACTGTGTTTATAGCGTATAGAGATAACAGTTATGTTGCTGATGTTGTCTTCTGTTTATAGCGTATAGAGATAACAGTTATGTTGCTGATGTTGTCTTCTGACATTTTGTCTTCTGTTTAATGTGAATAATAAAGTTCGATTTTTATTACAATCATTTACTGTGTTCAAATTAAAATTGAACTTCAGATGCAATGTGGTAAAGGTATATTTTATACAACGTTTACACACGCATCTTCAGAGCAGGTATGACGCATCAATCTGTATCCTCAACACCTTTTTGGTATGTCATTTCTGGTGCACGGTTTGTTATTAGTCGAATGGGCGTTCATCTAGAACTTGTAAGTCTTTGTACGCCTTACGTTGGAACTTAAATGTAACTTTTAGGAACTAAAAATTATTGCCATAAGTCATTTTAAAAAATTTAAAATTCAAAAGTACGGATACCGGCAATTCTTCTATTCTAGTTCCCTAACTTTGCAGTATGTATTATGTACTAATCAAACAGATTGCAATAAATTGAAGATATGTTCTCCATTCTTCTTGTCTTTTTTGTTTGTTTTTACTTTGTTTGTTGTTTTTTATGATTGAATTGGATTTTGCTAAGTTCAAGTTCATGTTTTTCGCCTACAAAAAACTCCAAAATATTCTATATATTGTTGCTTCTATGACAACGCCAGACAGCCCCCGGTCACTTGTTTGTTGTGATTGTTGTAAAGTGCCACGTTTGTGTCCCAATAAAACCAGAGATAAATATATTTGGATTAAATTCCTTATGTTGAGTATTTACTTGTAAGATTTCAATTTTAATGGGTTCTGCGCGCATTTTAAAGGGCATAATTAAAGCTTTACATACTTATATACTGGTAACACAGTTACAAATAGTTCGAATTTCCTCTGACCCTAACACACACGCAAAATGAGGCGGCGCCCCTTTTGACACCAGTTCGTATCGGAAAAATCCCGGGTTTTTGATATAAACATTTTTCTAAACCTACACACAGCCGTCAGGGATAAAGTGTGTTAGGGTCAGAGGAAATTCGGACTAAGTTATACTCGCAAAACCAAGCTCAAACTCGAAAAAGGCAAATCCAATTTTTATTATTTCCAGTGTTTCCTATTGCCCCGAATCCGGTCATGATGTCTGAAAATGCACGTTCGACTTAGAGAATAAATTTATTCAGAAACACGATCAAGGATCTTACAAATCATAATATGATCCTTTTCTTGTAACTAATACTTTCATCTTGTTGCAATTTATCATGACAATTTTATGCATTTATACTGTACAATAAATTTACAGTATAAAATTGTTCTGATATAAAAATTCTTAATGGTCGTTAAATGTTACGCAAGATATATGTGTTAATTTATATAAATACGTAGTGCCAATTGAAAACATCTCATTTGCAATTCAAATATAAAGTTGTTTTTCTTTTAAATTGATTTTTAGTGTTGTTGTTTTGATATACGAGTTCTAACAGAAAACAGAAAATTATTACAACAATTAAGTATCTTGATTTGTAACATGTATTTGGCAGTAACCAATACAATCAGGACATCGAACAAACTAAACAAACAAACACCTCGAAAAAAAGATGAACATGTTATGACACTGCTTATTATGAAACTCGATCACTTTGGATGGGTACTGGGTATTATGACAAAATTGGTGTCCACTGATGAGAGTAAAGGTTCTGACAATCCTAATTACGGTACTTTAAAACTAGTTATTATATAACTTCCTACTTTGGATGGACACTGTGTTATAGTGACAAATTCTGTCCCGTGATGTTGTTAGTAAAACAATGTAAGTGTGCTACTTCTGAATGTATTATTTCATAAAAATTCAAACGTAGCACATGACATATGTATCTGACGCCAAAGATATCCGTTTTATTTAGGTATATATAATATTATGATAATGTCAAATGTGATCTAACATTTTGTTTTCTGACTGTTTTTGTATCTTTATATGCTCAATTTGGGCCCTAAATTGGCAATAAAGATATCTTATCTTATATGCCGTGATATATATATTATGCGACGTGTGATGTCAATGGAGATACATGTATCTATGTATCTATATATGTGCCTTCTGACAAAAAGTGGGTCTCTGTAACATTGTAGGGCTACTATTTGAACAGCCTAGTTTGAATGGGTTCCTGTGACATCCAACATTGTTGGATATGGGGTATTGGTCAAATAACATTTTAGTAAGACATTAAAAAGGTTTATAACAATGAGGTTTTAGCACTACATGTTTTGTAGCTTTCAACGTCACATTGTTTTTGTGCTGACATGTTCTTGAAGACATTGCAGCGTGGCGTCGTAGTTGAATGAATCGTTTAAGTTTAAAAAGTAGCTTATTTCAAATGTTAAACAAGGTTTACAGATAAGGGGGGGGGGGGGGGGATACACAATAGTTTTATTGTAACTCACCTCGCATTCTTTCAATGCCCATTCTCCAGCCACAACAAATCTGACCGGTGTCCTGTTATACCGCACCCTTGGGCTATTGCTCCAACTTTTAGTAGTCGACACTGACGTCGATCTTGCGAATCTTTTTGTCGTTGGTGCGGTATATTTCGTCGAAGATATGCTCGGTTTTTCTTCAGTTGATGCATTGGGATTAATCCATGTATTGTGATACGGAGCTGGAAGGGAGAAATGTAGCTCACTGGATTCATCTTTGACACTTTCCGACGGCTCCGGATTTCTCCCAGAAATACGTTTGATCAAACTAGGCATCATTTAGTTTCCACATTCTTTTTGTATTCTTATATAATCCGAAACGAAACACTTGCTAAAACACCACCATAATAAATATTGAAAAACCAAAAAAAAAAAAAAAAAAAAAAATCATTCCATTAAACCCAAGTTTTCCTCCTTTCACCAGAGACAGCCCCAGGACGAAATGTCTTTGTGTTTGTCAAAATATTTTCAATTATTTTCAGCATTTTAAAAACGTGGAACAGATAAATCCTTAATCGGGTTATCGTTACATGATATAACTCTTTCTTATTTGATCCAATGAGACAAATATCTATATAAGTTTAATAATGTCCACAAGGTCGGGTGAGTTTCACTTTTCAAAACTGTTTAAGTCATTTGTCGGCAACTTAATCACAAAGTGTAATTATTTCACTATCAAATCAAGAAAAATGTTCACATAATACATAATACCGCTTTCTAGATCAGATATTTAACAATAAATCATCCATCTGTGACATTAGTTATTTTGAATTTTACGACACAAACCTACTTATTTTCCAGTTTAAGTACCCAACGTAAAATTGTAACTTAATGAGAAAAACTCTACAAATCGAAACACTCGGAGTTTTACAACCATACACGAAAAATAAATGTTGATCCAACAGACGAACGTTGGCCTAACGAGTTGTATTTTTCCAAAAAATCGATGCAACAATAAAATCTGTTATTTAACGTTATTATAACGGTTTGTAGTGTCCAATAGCCAATCATATCGTTCTCAACAGCCTTTTAATTTATTATCTTTGTATCGAAAATCGACCGGAGAGCAGTATGTTGATATAGTCATTTCTTAACGAGTTTCTTTGTGTTCTGTGACATATATAGGTGTAAACATGTTACAGGTAGACTGACAGCTTACTAAACTAGATCACTATTTTAATTTTTATCCTTTTAAAACTTCCAAATTAAATTTCTTTTTTTAAAATGCAAAATAATTACACGTAATAGACCTAGAAAAGATAAAAATGGTATCTAATTTAAAACGTACTAACTAATGCTAATATCCACCTGCTGACACTTTCTGGTTAAATTATGCGAGGTAATACGAAGTTATATGTATATATAAAACACTAAATGAAGTCAATTGTACACTTAGATGACTATCTGCTTCAGAAAACTCTAATATACTGGTTCAATAACTCTTTTGTGCAGATTTACATTCAAACACTAAACAAAAAACCTTATACATGTACCTTATTTTCAGTTAAAGAAGTCTTGACTTAGCATAACAATGTCGCTTAAAATACACCTTGCCTACAGTCAATTTATTCTCAACAAAGAATGTGCAAAGATTAAAAGACAGTATAAAATGAAATGCAAACACACGACTCGATCTATGTCAAACTGTTCAAATCACATTTATCATCTCCAGAAGAATTTTTAGTTGCTAGTAAAATAATTTTCTACATTTTCCACGCGTAAATAACACCACGATCACAATTTTGGTATGTTTTACATAATTTTTTTTTTCAGTCACACAAGACAACGGCTGACCAGTGGTCAAACTTTACACATTACAACATGCTTGTAATTTTTGTCACTTAAAAACGTGTCAAAAGGCCATATGTCCATATCGGTTAAGTTGTTTACCTACAATTGTCCAAAATCTGCTTGCAAACAAAACTTGTTTAATTTTTGATAGGTAGTGGAGGTTTACATTTTGATAAACCTGAATAAAGGTGTTTAGTTTCCCCCAAGGATAAATATTGATCAGAACAACGGGACTTATTGTAGCCAACAAAAACGAAAAATAATCTTTAAAGTCTTAGTTGATTAATAAAATCATTACTTGCTCCATTTCAATATCACAGAAACTGAATTAACTTGATGGTAAATTTAATGAAAAGCTCTCTTAGACATCGGGATATTTCTTACTTAAATGTTTATTTATTTTTTTTTAAGTAAAAGTCCAAACTGGTCTTTCAGAAGTATCTAGCTTAAGTTATTAAAAATGAAATGAATGAAATGTACAAATGATGCACCATAACAAACAATCAAATATCATCATCATCATCATCATCATCATCATCATCATCATCATCATCATCAAACAAGACAATAGAAACACGTACTTGGACTCCTGTTCATAAAACTCCTTAGATGGGTATAATAGAAATGATATATTGAAATGGACATAGAACACAGAAGTTTAAACAAATTTGCTTCAGGATACAGGGCACCGTAAATGTAAGCTCCTTGGACAGCCGTTTGAGTATCATGATACATATATATAATTTTTTTTTTTTTAAAAATATCATTCAATACATCAAAAAATGATATAACATATGGAACAGAAAGAGTTCCCGACAAAAGCAAGATTTATATGGCAGAGAGGAAATTATTTTGCAACAACCGATTTGCAAACAAGACGTGTTTCTTGAATATTTACAACCCTTAACCACTTCGTACTATGTTGAAAAAACTTTGATTACAACGATGCCGAGTTTATTAATTAATCTAATAATCAATGATTACTTGCAATTGAATGTCTTTTTTGCAAATGCATTGACATAAAATAATCGGATTGATCAGTCCCGTTATTTACTAGTATTACTTTTTGGGCAGCTCCGTTTGTTAAACAGATGCATCCGTTCAAAAACAAATGCATAGTGTGGACGGACGGATAGCCTCCCGAGAGCTCCATTCCTTGCAACTTGACGAATAGAGTCTTAAAGAGCTCTATCCGTTAGGAAACAATTACATATGAAGTATAATTTCCCGAGAAGTATTTGATAATATCTATATAGTGTACCATGATACTGGCAATCAATTTTAAAATGTTTTAAACAAATCCATCGAAAGATCAGCAAGAAGACGTAATATTGATGAAATATAACCCTTACAATCACATCAATTACACTGTGTATATAAGTTTATTTCCTCTCTACTACAACTGCAAGTCCGTGATTCAGTAAGACTTTTGTTGAGTGATTCCTTGTTGCATTTTCGAATACATATACAATCAAAGTAAACAACTAATATGCAAACCTTACCGATTGAGTTCAACATGCATCAAAGGTTCTTAAATTGTTTTGTAAAACTAAAACTATGCAACAAATTATGTAAAAAAGCTCTAAGAACAGTTATTTTGAAGATGTGCGGTTACTTTTAAAATCAATAACAATAAAAACAATGTACATATTTTCAAATACAAAAATTCCTCTTATTCTACCTGTTAAAAGGTTTACAAATTACAAATGAGCACGAAAACTTAAACTTAACTGTCCAATCGTAAGCGTTTTCTACTACCGGATACTGTTTTACAGCATTCATCCAAAGAGTATCATTTTAATTCTAATTTTAATTCTAACACTTCATTAAAAATGCGTGTTTTCAAGTTGCAAACTTTGCAGTTCCATTTTATATATATATATATATATATATATATATATATATATATATATATATATATATATATATATATATATATATATATATATATATATATATACATTGTAGTTGTAAAGTGTAAAATATAAGTTCTTTTGAAACATAATATTCTTATAAAATGCGTGTTCCAAGCTACAGTACAAACTTAAAAAATTGTAACTTAAAACACTTTGCAATATGTAACAGTTACTGAGGCAACTAAGATCAAGAAATAAGTTAAATAAAGATACAAGGTAATACAAACACTATATTGTTTCATGTTGATAAAACCATTATTAGTGACCCTATTAGCAACCATTACACAGCGTAGAAGTAGCTCATGTACAGATATTTGAAAAAAGATATATTAGTTACTAAAATACCACATTATTTAAACATGCACAATTCAAACAGACATTTGGCAAATTGGCGAAATGATGACTAATGCAGAAGAGTGTTTTATAAATCCTAGAAAAGTTCTTTAAATGACAGCGAAGTGGTCAGATCTGGTATATTGGAGGAAATCGTAGTACCCAGAGAAAAGAATCTAGCTTTAAAAAGCGAACTGATAAACGGGATAATCTCGTGTAGGGATCGAACCTACATGGTATCTGGTGCCATGATCAGTAGGCGTGTTCTTTAGAACACTAATTTCCAATGGTAAAACAAAGCCAATTTGACATAACTATGTCTTTTACAGGATGATATTTTTAAGTAGCCCAATCAGGATTAGTTACTAAAAAGCTTGACGCCTTTGCATGAGAAATTGAACGATTATTTAGAAATTACATAAAAATTTGAGCTAATTTTACAGTGTATCAAAGGAATTGAGCCAAAGTTTCTTTAGTGTCTACTATCTAAATAAATGATTTATTGCACATAAGAACAGATTGCAAAGCAATAAAATATCGGCAAAAACACAATGGTATGCATTCTTGAAAAGAACAAATTCATAAAAAATTTACATCATAGCATTTAAAACTAGATAATTTATTGCTTTTTCAAGTAGTTAGAAGATCTTTTCATCAAAGAAATGAAATAAACAAATATATTGAAATTTGGTAATAAATCACTGTTAAGAATTCATTCAATAGATTCATTGCCACTGCCACTAAAATAATGTCTAGTACGGAAACGCATATAACATCAATACATTGTACTAAATATATATTGGCTGGTTTTATAAAATAGTGTTCAAAGGAAAACATCAGTATAATTAATTCTGTAAAAGCTGGCGTTATCTGATTTCGATTTTACAATTTTTTTCTCAGAAATTGCGTAAAATGGTATCGATAATTCATAAGCAATTTGTCATGGCATGAATACCGTTTACAACTATATGTTTTCATTACTCGTTTTATTTTTGTGCAAAATTAATAAATCCACATTTATCCGTGTGAATTTGATGTTTTCATCACGGTGTGTGTTTAATATTAATTGATTTAATTAAAATTTACCTGTATTAATGAAACAAAGTTTTATTGACTATGATATTGCGGCAGGATATTTGATGGTAGAACACCGATTTCGGTAAGCGGAAATTATTTGTCGGATAGATATTCAAATCACGGCCTAATACCATCCACTGGACTATTTGATAAGAAGAATTAAATTAACTTCTAAATTAAAGATATTACCTTGGATGGGAACTGTGTTGCTTTGAAACCAAACTAATAGAGTTTTTTATAGCCGACAGAGAAAAGGGTATAAGTATGATAATACCACTGCTGTTGTAGCTGCTGTTGCAACTAGTGATGATGATGATGATGATGATGATGATGATGATGATGATGATGATGATGATGATGACGATGATGATGATGAATTAATACATCACCAAGAAATCAGGTCGATAGCGGACACTTTTAATACTTCTTCAAATGGAGCTCTTCTCGAAAAAACGATGTGTGTCTTTGGACAGATGGAGATTCAGTGACCTATATTAGACTTACCAAGGAGTCTTGAGGTCTATGTATTTTGATGAAAAGTTCGGGAGTCCTATATGAAACCACAAAGCTTTATGTTACAGCATAATCATTGCTTTAGGGTTTTATTATTTTCAGCTTCCGTTTGATTGTAAAGCAACATAGGCTCCATCCAATCCAAGTGGTATAAAGCATTCACTAACTAATCAAAGTACATCTAGCCGCATAGGTTCGAATCCCTGTCGGTGCAGATCCTATAGTTGGAACAAGTTCGTTAGTCCCCTAGTCAAAGGTAATTGGTGAGGCGTAATACTCCATTATCACAATCAGTACTTGTCAAACTCTGAAAGCCGGGCGTTAGTTACTCTTATCCTATCAAAATTAATGAATCTACATGTTAATATTTTAAACCCGTAGTTTTATTATCAATAAATAAATAATTTTTTAAATGTGGTTGGGTTGTATTTCAGCGAAATATCAAAAGCAGACAGTCGTCGATAGTTAAATGATATAAAACCATGCTATTTTTGGATGTGAATGCATTAAGTTTCCGTGCAGATTATTTCATAAAGTAAAGATTGTGATTAATGAATTTTAATCAAAGGTTACTTTTGTGATCGCTTTGAACAAAGATTGCATCTAAAAATAAAAAGTCATATAAACCTATATAAAAAAACTGTAAAAGTAAAGTCATTTTATTGAAATCCGGAGATAGCATAAACACTTCGTCAAATAAATGGTATCGGTTTTCCTTTCTGTTGGTACATGTTCGTTGTTTTAAGATCACGACAAACAAGAGTTAATACACGATTATCAAACTGATTTCTAAGTAACTGAAGGTTTTTTTAAGGTATATAAAAAGAGTTTGCTAAAACAAGTCAAAACGTGTTGACATAGATTGATTGATTTATAGATTTAATGGGGTTTTACGTTCCAGTCAAGAATGTTGCACTTATACCAAGACGCCACCAGCTAGATAGGTGAAGTGGTGGAAATTTTGGCCTTTGCAGTGTGCTTAGGGCAATGAGCAGGGAGGGTTCTTTAACTGTCTGCCATGACACGGGGTATAAATTTTTAAGGTCTCATCCGAAGGACCCCGTGGCTTTCATTTTCTAAATGCTAAGTGCTTGGCGAAAGAGCAGTCACTACCAATTTTCAATTCTTGGTTCAAACCCTCGACCTCCCACATACGAAGCGAGCACTTTACCAACTGAGCTACCGTAGTGGTTTATTGACAAAGATACACTTTTACTACTAATACTACTACTACTTTTAGACTGCTATTTAAGGGAATGAGAATTATACCATCAAGTAAAATAAAGTTTCAGAGAAGGTTTGATTTAGTAGCCTTTTTTGACGCAGTGATATTGCAAGCCCAGGCTAATCAAGTCTCTTAGAAAATTTTATGGTCATCATCATAATATTGTCGATGAGTATACCAACTTATACTGGATTTATTTCATGTCTCATAGTTCCAAGTTCCTTTCATTCTTAAATTTAATTTTACACGTGACGAGTGTAGCTAGCTAGACAGTAGGTGCTTACCCTTCCGCAGCACCAGTCTCACTTCCTTGATTGAACTCCACGTGTATAAATTGATTAGCAAGTTTTTACTTTTTTTTTGGGGGGGGGGGGTTGTAATTTGGTAATAGACTGGTATATTTGTGTTTTATTTGGACTACTTAGGTCACTTATTAATAAATCACGTGGGATGAGAAATAAAGAAACACAAGTTATTGAAAAAATCTAAAGAAAGAACAACGCAAACCGGTATATCGACAACATGGGAACATGCATTAGACTATACTTTTTCAATTGATAAAGTAACTTCTAATTTTGTTCATCACAGTTGGGAACTACTTGCATGTTCGGACTATACTTTTTCAGTTAATAAAGTAACTTCTAATTTTGTTTATCACAGCTGGGAACTTCTACAGGTAGACGTCCGTTTCTGATTTTTTAAAAGTTCTAAATAGGTAGTATACATTTTAGGCGAAGATGTATGAACTTTTTGTCGCAATTCAAAAATTCAATTTTTCAAATATTTCTTCACCCCTTTTTGTGCGTCTTCAATGAAAACTTAAGTTCTCTGAATAAGATTTCGCTGGGCTGCCGTTTCAAATGCTAGAAACTTTTGGTGGTGTTTAGGGTACAGTAGAACTTCGATTACTCGAAGTCTAGGAGATTTCGACCAAATGTTCGAGGGGTTGGGTCGTATAGAATAAAGAGAATATGCTAGATGTACATTTGCATTTTCAGATTCTTTGAGATAGATTTTCTGTTATTTGCTCAGCTAAGTAAGGATGAGACTAAGTGCTCCGGAGGGATATATCTTGTTTAGATAGCAATATATTACTGGCTATATACCTACTAGTTTTTTTTGTTAACAAACACCCCCATTTCGATCCTCGGTCCTGAATTAATGTCCAATCAATCAGTTTCTCTTCCTCGCGTAGCCTTAGACGAATAAAACAGCTGTGTATGTAATATAAAATGCATTACGTGTCACATGTAGCATAATGCCGGTTTCCAGGTTTTAATAATAATGTTCATAATTACCATCAATTTACGCGTTACCTGTGTTGTATCTCTGAGTACATGTATTTCGATTCTCAAAGAACATCATCTCAAAATGTTAATATGACTATGTATGTGAATTTGTGAGCTTTGAGCAGTGCATCTACTGTACAGTTAATTCTAGTTATAATAATAATTGATATTTTTGTCCCTAAAGCATTTTTGAATTTTATCGTTTATGTCATAAAGCATTTTAAATGTATTTAACGATAAAATACAAAAAAAAAAAAAAAAAAAATCTTTATGATAAGTCCAACATATTTTAAAGTCCTTCACAGAATTTACCGCAAAACCCTTTATATCATACTGTCTAAAAATAGTATTGATAAATTAAATGCTATCATCTCTCATTTGATTGGAAATGTTGCTCTAGTCTGTTACGACGAAGTGTTTAGGACGAAAACAAGAAGGAAATGTAACCTTATTGAGACTGGTGTCAGGAAAAGTCGTTAATGGAATATTTAATATAGGTTGTATCAATACGCTTAAGTTTAACTAAAATGAAATACATATTTATTTTTATTTAAGTACAGATATATAAATATATTCAAAATTTAATCCTATATCAAATAGTTAATTTCAGTGATTTTTTTTTTTTTCGTCATTTGTTAATTATTGAGGTTCGACTTCTCGGAATATATATTTTCTAAATTTAATCAGCATGGTTTAATTGAAATCCATAATATTTTAAAAATATTAAGTATAACTTTCATCAGCTATTTCCCATCTTGACCATAAAAAAACTAATTAATAGTGTTAAGGAAAGTGTTTGATGTATCACTGATTATAAAACCAAAATAGCTAATAACCTCTAGTTTATAAATAGCGATGTCCATCGAGCGATCACTTAGAACTCTTCTATACAATAAGTCTTTTTCTAATCAACGTGTTTCCTTTTTTGAAGTCTCTGAAATGGGATGTTTTATTTTGTTTATTTATTTATTTGTTTATTTATTGTCATTTTACGATGCATGTTATGCATACCGGTAAAAACTTGGATATATAAAAGATTTTTACTGTTTTACTGTGATGCTTCTTGGCAAAAAAAAAAAAAAAAACAACAAAAAAAAAAAAAACAAAAAAAAAAAACAAAAAAAAAAAAAAAAAAACAGTAAAAATGAATAAAAAAAAAAAAAAAAAAAAAAAAAAAAAAAAAGAAAAAAAAACCCTGATGGTTACAGATATCGTCCATAAAATTATGCACTTATACGACAGGCCCCAAAAAAATCACCCGAGCTAGGTTCCTGATTGATTTTAAACTTTAAATATAGAGCGGTCCAAAAGAAAGTTAAATTCAATAGATTTAAATTGATAGTTGACCACATCCTGTTTTATAGACAGTAAGCCTAAGGGCAGTTTTAAAGATGAATCAGGTACTTAAATTTTCTCAAATTCACATACAGAATCAAAGTACTGAAGAGCTGAATACTTTTGCCAATATTAACTGATTGGAGTGTTTTAAGGTGCACACTGATTTTATTCATTTTACTTGAAACAATGTTGAAGCTTAAATGTGACAAAAGTTATTAAATTGTATGAGATATGAATTATTAATTCATATAGATTTCAGAAAAAAACAGTTATTCATAAAATGCATAAACTCTAAAATGAGATCATTGCACAATCTAGACTGCATGATCATCCCCTTAATTCTTAAATATCTAGTTTAATTTTAAAATTAAAATTTGGTGACAAGTGGTATGATATGACATCATTCCTCTTCAATTTACTCATTGCAGAATATCTATAAATGTAATTTCTTGATGATTTCTGACAAGGGTAATGAGTTTTTTATTTCTATGAAACACTAATCATGGCACTATTATATGCTATATATTTGTGTAGATGAGGGCGATAACAGGTTCCTGTTAATTTGGCAACATTGGTAATAGAACATGTATTTATTTATTTATTAATTATATTTATTTATTTTTTGTTTAATATAGAATAATTATTGTCATTTCAAAAAAATTGCAAATTGTATATAGTAATAGTATTGAATAAACCAAGTTAGCCACGGCATGATGCAGAATGCTTTTAATGCAATGTAGAACTGTCATGGCGTCTGCAACCAAGTGGTCTACATATGTATTATGCAAATCTTAAAACAAGGTAATACATTCTCAGTTAAAATTTTTAGATATGATTAAAACTGGATAAATACCTGATTCTAACTTTAAATCTAGTTTTGAGTTTTATTTGTGTAACAGTAAATTATATCAATGGTCAACTTAAAATGTTTATTTAAATTATTCTAAGGAGAGATGTATTGTTATAAAATGACCACAGAAAGTAAAAGTTTAAATGTAGCATGAAATTGAATTTTACACACCCCTTTTTCAAAGTTGGGGCCTGTCGTATAAGTGTATGCGTTCAATATCTAACATATTGAAGGGCAATGCGTGTTCCAATAGGTATACAAATTATCGTAATACATCCTTTAAACTGAATCCGAAATTTAATAATAATTTCATTATTTTTGGAATGCCATGGTAAAACTTATCTGTTGTGACTGATTAGTAAATCTGTATAACAAATATCTGATGTCATCAACAACTAAAATAACGGAGTACGTGCATCACATCATTATCTATATACATAATACATCATAGATCTACGTGCAAAGATGAGGCAAATCGTTTAAATACTGTTAGAAAACAAATTGTATATAAGTTTGCACGTTAAAATCATTCATTATCTAACACAATGGTTCTAGCTGGGGCATAATTATGTTATTTTTGTCAAGTTTACGTACCTGTCGAATATATTGATTAATTGGTAAAGTTGCTTTGAAAAAAAATCGAAAGATAGATAGATAGATAAATAGATAGATAGATAGATGTAATAATAAAAAAATACATAAATGAAAAAAAAAAATGTTTAATACATAAAACAAGTAAATTAACAAACAAATAACAAATTTCTTTATTTTTTCATTTAATTGTACTTTCAAGAAGAATAAAACGCGTGTAAATTCGCTAAATTATCCATTGTTTGCAATTGAGAATCGAGCTGTCATTTTCTTGAAATTCCAATGCAGTCCTGTAAACGACAGTTTGTTGGGCTAGTAGTGTTGTCATGTGCTACCTTTGAATTCTTATGAAATTGTAATGCAATCCAAAAGTAGCTCATGACAGAAGCATCAATATAGGCCCACGATTTTAAAGCAGATTGAAGGGCTGCGTGCAGTAAATAAAGGGAGATAAATATATTTAAAAATTGAAATTTAAATCTTAAATATATAAGAGTAATCTTTCTTTTCATGTCAACTGCTCGCCGCGGATTTTTTTTAAAATCAGTTTGCGTATAAAGGTGGATGTTATAAATGCTGAACTCGTTTACCGGATAAAAATGTTGCTGTAAATTACGAAAAATAATTTTTATTTGTATGATAGCGTTTCATGTGTTTGGTTATGCGTGTTTGTAAATGAACCAATTTTATATTATTACTTTTCATTTAAATGACATGTTACATATTAAAAATAACATGTTACATATTTTAAATGACATGTTGTTCGCATTAAAATGACATTTGCCGTTTTTAAATTACATGTTGTGGTGTCAAAATGGCATGTTGCAGCTTTAAAATGACATTTTACAGATGAAAATGACATGTTGAAGTTTTAAGATGCAAGTTGCAGTTTATAAATGACATGTTGCAGCTTTGAAATGACATGTTACAGATGAAAATGACATGTTGCGGCTTTTTAATGACTCGTACAGATTAAAATGACTATGATGTTCCTGCTTCGAAATGACAGGTTGCAAATAGATGTGAAAACAGAGATAACGTAAGCAAAGTAAGAATATAAGAATCCTTCATGAGTATCCATGTAGGATAGGGAAATCTCACCCGAGGGGTTGAATATTTCAGTCAGAGACGAGGCTTGCCGAGTCTCTGACATAAATATTCAACCCCGAGGGTGAGATTTCTCTATCCTACATGGATAAACTCATAATGGATTCTTATATTCTTACTTTGCTTACGTGCCTAGGGCGCTCGTGCTCATTCGTTCTGCATCCCTTCTCTCCGAAAATTTTTAGCAATCACAGTCAGTAATTTACATGGGGAGAGAAGACGGCTTGTTTATAGAGTTCTCGTTGATTAATATAACGCCAATCCATCCGTCATTAATTTATAAATTAATACCGTTTATGTTGTATTCGTATTCATTTAATTAAAAGTAAAAAAAATATGATATATATCCCAGATTTCTACATTTAAAAAAATCGATATGTTCATTCCAAGCATTTAATCGTCAATTGTTAACTTTTTTCTAGGGATACTTGGCGGATTTTTTTCTCGCTGTATTATGTGTAAAGATGCACGTACTCACGTGAATTGATTGATATCCAGAATTCTTTGTCAAAATTGTACATACTAGGTTACTGGGTCGAGTATATTAAAGTAAAAAATTCCTTTTGATTAAAAAGCGGGTTTTTGTTTTTTGTTTGTTTTTTTCCTCACGAATTTGCTCAGAGAGTGCTGCAGAAAATGGCTAATATGTATTTCGAATCAATGACAACTAAGAACTAGATAAAATAAGTAAAAATGTGAAAAATATATTAATTTTAAAAAAATCATGACGTGTCAAAAATGGACAGACAATCCAACTGAGCATGCAATAAACTGTATAATTAATATTGTTGTGCTGAATTTAGAATTTTTACAAAAACGGCTTGTCATGTGTGGTAATTTTTGAAAACTTTATTTAATATAAATAAAAAAAACTAGCATAGCAATATTGCACAGTAACAAGTAGTTTGCTGTTGGAAACTTTGTTTCTATGATACTCTCTTTAAGCGAACTCTTATTTCGATGTGACCGCCTCGGTGGCTCAGAGGTATAGCGTCCGCCTTGAAACTGAGAGGCCATGGGTTCGAACCCCGGTCGAGTGATATAAAAGACTTAAATTTGTAGTATAGCTTCCTCGACTGGCACTCGACATTTGGAGGACAGAGTACTCGGCTGGCACTCGACATTTGGAGGACAGAGTATCGACCAAGTGCCAGGATAATGAATCGGGAAGTGGTGTGCTTGTCTGCGGCATATATATACCAACCCGATGAGCTACCACCTTACCAATAAGTCGCCATGAGTGCGCGCTAGTACACGGCAGGCCATAATACATCGCATATCACATGCATACACGAACATGTTCTTAGATTAATCCAGAGGATAGCTAAAAAAAATTGCTGATGCGACGTGAAACAACATTACAAAAAAAATAATAAAAATAAATAAATAAATAAATAAAAAAAAGAAAAAAAAACCCAACAACATACGAAACCTTTTCTGTATTAAACAAAATAGCGATTATGACAAAGTTGATACATTTTGTTTACTTGTCGTTTCAGCAATGATAGGCGATTAATATTATTAATAACTGTCGTATGTAAATTTTGAATATTTATGTTATAAAAATTCCAAATTTTCCATATATCAAAAGTGTTGACTTAGTCGGTGTGCGTTCATTAAACGTGCAAACTAATTAAGTTTTATTTATGAACATTACTTTGTCAAAATTTAGGTATTTTCTGAGGAAAAAAATCTATACAATCAACACTCAGTCGAAATCGCTTTAAATTGTTTTGTGTATTAATGAGCATGTTAAAATTTAAGCGGAAGTATATTAAGCATTTATTTTATACATTTTTAAAAATATAATGAAGTTTTTAATGGGCAAATATTTATTCATGTATATTTATTGTGTATTAATTTCAAGGATACGTGAAATAGGTGAATAAAAATAATCATTTTTATCATTTTTTTTTACCGTTTTTGACATTAAAGCGGTATTAAAATCTTTTTTCAAAAAACATGTGTTCATTTTTTTTATATTTATACAATACAAAATTTCCTGGTCGTCCCAGGTTAGATGATAACTCCGTATCATAGATCACGTACTACGTTTCGATGTGTGAAGGTCGTTATTTGTACGTCTAGATCTATTATTGAAGGAGAGAAATCGACATTAAAACTGCACGTCAGCCAATACGGCATGTAAATAAGACAAACTAAACACACGTGTCGTATACTCCTAGATATTGGACAAAAAATTACCGGCGACAAAATGTCATATTTTGAACCTTAAGGCTCTATGTAGGCCTAAATTTCGAGATGTGATTCGAATCTTGCACAATCACTTGCACGGGAGAACAATCATTGAAATTTCTATGGCAGTAATATCATTTGACAAAACGGGGTTCTTTGGAGAAAAAGAAACTTGGTATTCAACCAAAGAAATACTGTGTTTGTTTCAGGTACACATGTAACTACGTTTCGTCTATTACCCATGCCTAAAGCTAGTAAAAACAGGAGTACCAAATAGTACATAAAAGCTCGTCACATTTATTTCTCTAACCGAGTACATGTATTGGGAAATTTAATGCTAGTATGTGTAATCAATTTTCCGTGATATTTCAAGAAAATAAAACGAAATTTATACTTAAGACATCGGATATTGCCTCCATACAATAATATATATATATATATATATATATATATATATATATATATATATATATATATATATATATATATATATATAAGCAATCCTTTTTTCAATCAAAGGGGTAAAGCTCCTAGCATAAATGACCAGAATTCTAACTTCCACAAGATAATATGCTCGTTAAAATAATTTACAATACTTAAAATTTCCAAAAGCCATTTATTTTCAGTTTGTAGTGTCCAGATGACAGTGCCTAACATTATATGTGCATTTTTTCAAACGTTTACGGATATGCATTTAAGTCCATTTTTCAAATGCATGTAGATAGATTCAAAACGGATAAAATATATGGGGAAAAGCCAAAGCTTGGTCATGACTTGGCCTAAATTCAAGACAACATAAAAACAGAAAAGTTCACGTTATTATTATTATTTCAAAAAGTCGAGACATAGAAATTTAAATTTTATGAAGTTTAACGCAAAAAAACGGGTAACTTATCGGAAATTTTCTTTCTTCTTCGGTGGCTTAGAGGTAAAGAGTCTGCATTGAGAGTAGACTGTCACGGAATCGAAAACCAGTCAAGTCATATTTGATATACTGCTTCCTTACTTTGCGCTCGGCATTAGGAGGACGAAGTATCGACTGTTCACCCTGTGCCAGGACAATGTGACTGGGGTATTGGTGTGCTTTCCTGTGGCATAGTGATCTAACAACTAAACAAAAAGTCGCAGACCATAATCACATACTAGCATATCTCACGCATAAACGATCGTTCTCATGTTCTTAGAGACTAATAAACTTGCTTTCGTCGCAATAGCTGAAAAATTGCTCGTGTGGCGTTAAATACATTATAGCACATTTTATTTCAAAGGGCCATAACTCCTAAGAAAATGACCGTGCTTGGCCCAAATTCGAACTTGAGCGAGATATTTTTTAATTCTGCTATATCTTTAGTTTCAAAAGTAAAAAATACATCTAATATACTGGCGGAAAAAAGTAACTGTGCATCAATAAAATTTATAATTTCGCTATTATTACTGAATGTATAAATCTTAAAATTTGCACAAATGGTAAGTGAATATACCTCTATCATATTACTCGGTCATTGCATCAATTGCCCGTGATTTTTACGCTTCATGCGCACGGGTCGGTTTTCACGCAATTGTCGCCCAGCATTTCAGTGTGACAATATTTTAGGAATAATTTACTGTTGTTTGTTTGGACACCAGAAAACCAGAAAAGCAAGTTTATTCGGTTGAAAGCTTCCATAGTGTAATGCCTAGGCTAAATGAAAATGATCGCCTCATCGCAATTGGTATGCTTGAGGCTGGTACGACCCAAAGCTTTGTCACTAGACATTTCGTGTCACAGAAACACTGTTTATGCTTTATGGAGACGATACCAACAGTTTGGCACCACTAAAGACCGCCCTCGTTCAGGACGTCCACGCGTAACGACACGTCAGCAAGACAACCATATCCGGCTTGTGCACCTCCGGAAGCGTTTCCAAACTGCCAGTACTACTGCCCGGAGCATTCCTGGACTACGCCCAATCAGCCCCAGAACAGTACAGAATCGTTTACGGGAAAGATATATTCGCCCACGACGTCCGGCAATCCGTCCAATTCTTCAACGACGTCATCGCACAGCTCGTCTGGCATGGTGCAGAACACATTTACGCTTCAATCGACGAGACTGGGCACACATTATGTTCACCGATGAGTCCAGATTTCACTTGGACAGCAGTGACGGACGCTCCAGAGTGTATCGGCGCATTGGAGAACGTTTCCATGACGCGTGTGTGGTGGAACGACGTTCGTTCGGTGGGGGCAGTGTAATGGTTTAGGGTGGCATCACAGCGAATGACAGAACTCTGGTAGTCATCGACGGGAATTTGACCGGTGTACGGTACCGTAATGAAATCCTACAGACCCATGTCATCCCATTCATTCAAGGACAGCAACGTAACGTCACTTTTCAGCATGATAAGACAAGACCACACGTCGCATGGGTTGCAATGGATTTTCTGGCACAGCATAACGTCAATGTGTTACCGTGGCCATCCGTTTCACCCGACCTTTCTCCAACTGAACACGTACGGGATGAAATGGAACGCCGATTACATCATCTGCCCAATCAGTCTGTTACATTGGTTGGCCAAAGCGTTAGACCAGATATGGAACAACATCCCTCAAGCATTCTTTAGGCATTTAATCAACTCTATGAGGCGTCGCTGTCAGTCCTGTGTCAATGCTAATGGTGGTCACACACGATACTGATCTTGTGAACTGACTTTTACTATCTGCTATGTTTCTAGTCCCCTGCGTATGAAATAACAGTATCTTTAACCTTTTCAATGACATGAATTTGTAAAGAAATATCTAATAAACAAATACGAAATTATTCATTGCTTTGCATTTTCAAATTATTTTATAATCTCACATTTCAGTCATGCACAGTTACTTTTTTCCGCTAGTATATAACAGTCTGAAGTGTCTGCAATACAACTGCCCCTGGAAAGGCAGACACTTCCCATAATACATGTATGTCCGTTTTTTAAATCTTCATATAAATAATTTCTAGACATTTATCAGGTTTTTCTTGATAGTTCAAAGTCATCAAATTCGGGGACAGATATATTTAATCAATATTTTGACAATAATACATTTTATCAGAAGTCCATGAATTCATGGACTTCTGATTTTATTGAGGTTAAAGGTGGTTATGGTGGAATATAATAGAATAAGATAGGAATGACTGGTGAAACATTACGTCAGAATAAAACTTCTTCAAAAGTCATCCTGTGAACAGTAAACATTTCCATGGTTCTACTGCAAATAGGGAAAAATAGAGTACAAAATATTGCACACATTTGAAGATTGGAAATTGTAAACACATTACCTTGTTGATCATACTGTAATTAAATCAAGAATTTAACACAATATGTAGCAAGGGAGGTAACCAACAGTTTTAAGCTTAAGTATTGGGTGTGTTACCTCATGCAGCAGAAATTTTCAGTTTTGAATCAGATAATGATGAAAAATAAACAAATCACACACACACACACACACACACACACACACTTTTTTTGTTCAATTCAATGCATTAAACTTTCAATTAAATGATTTACACAGCCTATGACTATATGGATCCAGATTTGTAAATAAGTAAAAACAAACAACTTTTTGATTTTATGAACATAAGCTTTATCTAAGCTGTCATATTAAAACATAAGTTTTAATTCTATAATATCAAATTAATGAATTTTTAAAGATTGGAATGAATGAGTTAATGAACAAATGAATGATAAAAACTTCTATATGTAATGTCTTGTAGTAAGTCAAAAACAATTTGAATTCAAAACAATATTGATAACAAATTCTACTACAAAAATAAATATCAACAACGCTACTTCAAATACTTTGTTTCCACCAACCTTGTGTCATGTTATTTAAGATGAACAGTAAAATAAAGTAAATGTCTCCAAGATGACACTTATTACCATGGGTCTGATGTCAAAAAATTATATGCAAGGGACTGAATTGTGAATTCTAGCTTCTGTCATTGGAAGACTAAATTATTCTTAATAAAATAGTATACACTGCAGTGAGGAAGTCGATTTTAAATTTAAATTACCAGGCCCCAGTTTCAATCATTTACTTAAATCAGGAAATTTTGAAATCTGTATAGCTTTATAAATTAAGATATACAGGAATCTAAAATGTCATTTTGAAGAACATTTAAAGCTTATAACATCTGTGTTTAGTTTTATTAAAAAAAGTTTATTTATTGTTCCAAAATAGCCAAAATTTGCTAAACTTAAGGAAAATCTTAGTTGAGGAACTATTGCGAAACCGAGGGCTGTATTGCCAAAAAAACCACAAAACTACACATTTTTAAAAGTTGAAAATGGATGTTTCTTAACAGTTCACAATACATGTATTAATCAATCCTCAAAAATAAATATCATGTTTGCATCATATACAAGGGTGGAATTTTAAATATGTAAATCTAAACTGATTTTTATTAACTTTTATTGAGACAAATATGTTTAACAAAAAGTTTCTATAAATAGTCTTTACACATTAAAACATGTTAATACAAATTTTAACATGAATTTACTTTGATAAAAAAGATGACACAGTTATTGCAATGACTGAAATTACTCAAAACTATAATTCAATAAACAGAATTACTTGCAATAATATATCAACATCAGACAATTAAGCCCTAGGTCTTGGATGATTTGGATACAGGAGTGGAGTGGAGTAATGGTGTTTTACGCCCCAGTCAAGATTCTTTCACTTATTTCGAGACGGTCAGTTCTTGGTGGTGGAAAAAACCGGAGTGCCCGGGGAAAACCACCTACCTTTGGCAAGCAAACTGACAAACTATCTCATACTAGGATCCGTTCCGAGTGGGATTCAAACCCAGGTGGTGAGAGGCGCAATGATCCGTAAGCACCCGCTTTAGACCACTCCGATTTGGATACAGGGATCAGGCTACTAAAAGCTAGATCTGGTAGTGGATAACTTGGATACAAATATGAGACTAATAACACTTGGGTCTCATGGAGGATGATGTGGTTAAAGACAGAGACACTAACACCTAGGTCTCTTAGTGGATGATGTGGATAAAGACAGAGACACCAACACCTAGTTCTCTTAGTGGATGATGTGGATAAAGACAGAGACACCAACATCTAGGTCTCTTAGTGGATGATGTGGATAAAGACAGAGACACCAACATCTAGGTCTCTTAGTGGATGATGTGGATAAAGACAGAGACACCAACAACTAGGTCTCTTAGTGGATGATGTGGATAAAGACAGAGACACCAACATCTAGGTCTCTTAGTGGATGATGTAGATAAAGACAGAGACACCAACATCTAGGTCTCTTAGTGGATGATGTGGATAAAGACAGAGACACCAACATCTAGGTCTCTTAGTGGATGATGTGGATAAAGACAGAGACACCAACACCTAGGTCTCTTAGTGGATGATGTGGATAAAGACAGAACACCAACATCTAGGTCTCTTAGTGGATGATGTGGATAAAGACAGAGACACCAACAACTAGGTCTCTTAGTGGATGATGTGGATAAAGACAGACACCAACAACTAGGTCTCGTAGTGGATGATGTGGATAAAGACAGACACACCAACACTGAAGTCTTGTTTTTAATCTTTTGTCATGGACAGACACCAGTGTTACATTTCTTTAAATCTATCACACAAAAATAATGCTGCATGGAATATCACAAAGATAATACCAGATAGATTAAGTATATTAGAAAGTCATGTTTATGGCACTCGTATAATGCTGTAACTAATGGCACAAAAATGTCAATAATATATATATAATCTATTTAGTGTTTCAATATACTGAGTAATGTCTGTATCATATAACAAAATATGTAACAAAAAGAATATGCCTGTAAAAAAATGATTTTTGTCCACAAGTGAATAGAAAAAAAAAGTTTATGCAGTTTATAGATAATAATATCTGTACATTACAAGATAGGATTAAATTCAATGAATTTAGTTTATCTAGAATTTGATATAGAAATGGAATCCATATTGCTTTCTGTTTTAGAAGATATATATGAAAAACTGCCATATCCCTTAATATAACAAGTGCCCTGTACCAGGATAGTAAAATATTCAATGCAGTGTGTGGGTCAATTATCAACAAAAGTTTATCATATAAATTCCATGTACAGAGTAAATAAAACTATACACATGTGAAGATAAGAATGAGCATATACAATAGTTTGATTAATTAAAGAAATTTCAAGATGGGATTAGTGAAATCCATGCGATTGTCAATGAATTTACTTGTATAGTCTGTCAAAAACATGCTTATGTAAAAAATACAGAAAGATTCTTAAACCTATGTCAATTAAAAAGTTCATTAATTAAAACATTAAAAATACTTTGATTTGAAGTTTTAATTCTGTGAGAACTTGTGCAAATATATATAGAAATCTGTTTTGCAATACATAACAATGAGATGTAACTTAAGCATTATGTGAAAATATCAAAATACTGGTACTGTTGTTTATGAAATACAACTATGAGACATTTACTATGATCCTTACAACCTTTTCTACAATAATTATATAATAAAAAATCCCCCTAAAAGATATTAAAATAGTGGCTTTTTAAAACCAGATTAGTGTGGCTGTTCAATAAAAAACTTATCATTTGATATAGATACTCATACTAAGAGTTAAACCTTACACACAAGCTTAAATGGTAGCACTATATTTTAATCTTTCAAGTTTTGTGTATACAGTGATCTATCTTAAACAGACAGGATTTCATAAAAATGCACAAGAAGAATTATACTCCTGAGTGTTAATGAGATACAGGTAAGTAAAAGCACCTATACAAAGATCTATTATATTTTATTGAATACAAGGGTCAATTTTTGGAAATATCCCCAAATTAATGCTTATCAATTAAAAAACACCAAAGTGAAGACTAACAAAAGAACGACTATATAGCTAGCCTAGGAATCTACTCTCCATAAACATAAACAGTAGATGCCAATTAACTTCAACACAGAATGTCAACACTAAGCTACAATGCAGCTAAATAGTTTCTAAAAAAAAATGACTGACCTGACTTATAAGAATACTTGGAGCATTTATCTGGATTTTTAAATGGAGAATAAACTTAAGAATATCCATAAACATTTTTGATTAAAACTACAAATGAGGTTAAATAATTTTCTGAGTTTCATTCCAGTCTACAGATTGTCTGGTTGCATGGTGTATTGTACAAAAAAAATATCATGGTTTTCATATTAGCTATAAAAAAAGTAAGCAGTATTGAAAATTTTAAGCATTTTTATTTCAAACAAAATGATTTAAAATGAACTTATTTCTAGACAAATATCTTAATGCTGTATAATATCTTATATAACTATTAAAACACAACTAAAACCAATTTAAAACCACATTTGAACTTTAACATACATGTATAAAAATAATTTTCTAACAGCAACTCCAACAATCAATAACAATATAAAAACATTTTCTTCTAAAGTGTGATATATATTTTTATATCTGTCGTCTTTGTAATCTTGAGTAGAAAACATTTTTGCCCCCGTCAAGATTCTTTTACTTATATGAGGCAGTCATTTCTTGGACAGTAGAGGAAACTGGAGTGCCAGAAAAAACTCCAGACCTTCAGCAACTGAACTGATAAACAGAATATAATGAATTTTCTATTTTGTCAAAACTCAAATATTGTACAGTACTTATTTTACAATGTATATAATTTTTACTGCTAAGTTATGGTTACAAAACTTATACTTTGATAAAATATAACTTCTATTATTTCAAGAGATTTTTGAAAAAATAATTGGATTTAGCCTATAACTGTAAAAACATTTCAACATTACTGAAAAATATAATGAAGCAACTGAGAAAAACAATATATATCCAATCTTTCTTTGAAAGAATAAAATGAGACAAAACAACAAAAACTTTAGTTTAAACTAATATTTAAGAAAATAATAACAAAGCAAACTTGGTAACAGGGAAAAACAAGAACCTCCGTATTTTAACTTTCATCTGTATTACATACTGATGGTTAACATTTTTAAGATTTACAAACATAAATAAGCAATAATAATATGATTTAACAATCCTTATTAACAGTACAGTAAAACAACAGACTTTTTAATATTACATGTTATAAAATAATGGCATATTGATTAAAAAATTACAAATATTCTGTCCAACGTAGAAAGAAATAAATACTGGTCCATTAGCTGGTCACAACATCTTTTTAAAATTCTTAAAAACCTATTAAATATTCATGTTGATAAAATGGTACAGATATAACTATGTTGCAGATAATATGTTGGCAGATCTGGCAGCTTAATATGGTGCTAATCCACTTTACAGATTTCACATTTTCAATTGAAACAGTCAGGTTTGGAATACATATTTATGTCTTCGGGTATTATTCTTATTTACCTTTAAGGTCAACAGTTTTTGTTTATTTTACTCTTATTTATCTTACATACAGACATTTCAATGTTTAAAAAAATTGCAAAGATTATACATACAACCTTAGATATGTACTACCTAAATAGTATGTGAGATATGAACAAATTTTACATGTACTATGGGTGTAAATTGAATGTTTGATGGTGTGATAGACTTGGCTCCTTCATTAGTCTGTGTGAATGTATTTAGGATTTCGTTTTCATAGACATCGGCCATGCAATATTAGCAGCTATTCTTTTAAAAGCAAAAACACATTCATCTCCTTTGGACAGATAATCTACTTTTAATACTTGAGGACATTCGCTTTCTCCGAGTTTTATTTCTGCAAAACAAATAACATATAAATTTTTTTTTTTGGGGTTAAAGTCAGAAATATAATATTTGACAAACATTTTATTTTTTCAAGATTTAACACAGTGAAAACTATACATGTATTTCTGATTGTAATATATTAATTTTGACAACATTTATACTTCATTTAGATATAAAATATTTTAATATTTTAATTTATTTTCATATTTTTAATGTAATAAATATTTATATTAAAACTCTTATAATATTTGAATACATACCTAGTCCTTTAACAAGTATATATAATCCATAATCCTGTAAGTTGGTTATCTTGAATTTATGAGCAATCATTGAACCTGTATGACAACAACAGATTTTCAAAATTAAATAAGAATTTATTAAAGCCCCTAATTTTTAATTGATATTAAAGCTTTTTCAACAAATACAAAATGATGAATATGACTAGCAATGCATAAAAGACCTGTCAGTGTAGCCTAGATAATCTAGCAACTTTAACCACAAACTAAAACTGAATATAATGCATCAGGGCTTTGTATGCCAAAGCAAGAGGTTAAACGCAATGAACAAAGAATAATTGAAGTGTCAATAAATACTGACTACAGATGACCAAGTTAAACAGATGAGAGCAGGTAAAAGATTTATTGATTCGATACATCAAATGATGACAACTTTCAGCAATGTGCCTGTATGGTTGATCTAGTACTTTAAAACCTGAACATGATCATACAATTCTTAGGAATTCATGTACACAATTTTTAAGGTTCTTAATGAATATTATTTTTAAAGAACTGAAACATGATTTGCAAATCTATATCTTTTGATTTTCAGGAATAAGTACAACAAATATGATTAGAAACCAACTTCAATAAATAATCAACCTTTTGATTCAATTAAAAACAATTATTAGTTCTCTGTCAAATTGAGGAAAACAGTGTCATCTCTAGGTGATGAGTCACCAATCTCAAATAAGACTTATAGAATTTATTACATAAAGAAGACTTGGTAATACTTACAAACATCTTTTGTTGTCATGTTTGGTCTGACTGGTAATGTTTTCCATGTAATACTGTCACGTAACTCATCAGGTATAGCTAATTTTAAAAACCCTTGCATATCACTGATACTGGGAAGACGACCCTAAAATTACACAAAAATTCACATATATTTATTGTAAAGTACCAAAATGGTTATTTTTAAACTGCATGAACTTTTTTCTGTCCACATGAGGACCAAAAACATATTTTTGCAGACATATTCTTTTTGTTACATATTATATCAACTTGTCTAGGGTTTAATTTAAAAAGGACCAAACCTGAATATGACAATATGTTGAACATAAGCTTATGAATTCAGAACTTTAGTATTTTTTTTATACTATCACAACATTTCTAGTACAAGAGTGGTAAAAATTATGCATATTGTAACATGGTCAAATTTTACATATAAAAAATATTTAAAAGTTGCAAGTAAAATTCCAACCATACATCATTAGAATGCTGAAGACAATGGTAAATCCTGTAATTAAATAAAACTAGATCTGATTATAACTATTTAATAGTAATATATACCTCATGTTGAGATACACTGGTTTCCTGCATCTCACGGAAGTTTTTAATGACCAATACAGCACTACTAAGTGAGGTTAGGTAGTAACCTGCTTCACCATTTAGTAACGACTGATGAACCAAATCCCAGATATAATCAGCTTCTATTTCAGCAGCCACCAAACCACAATGTACCAATACATATATCAACATTGGTAAGAAATCTATAATAAATATAAACAATAATGTAAGAAGCGTACAATACAATCTGAAGTAAATACATGTATAAATGAAAAAGATGAGAAGTGTACAATACAATCTGAAGTAAATACATGTATAAATGACAAAGATGGGAAGCGTACGATACAATCTGAAGTAAATACATGTATAAATGACAAAGATGAGAAGTGTACAATACAATCTGATGTCAATACATGTATAAATGACAAAGATGAGAAGTGTACAATACAATCTGAAGTAAATACATGTATAAATGACAAAGATGGGAAGCGTACGATACAATCTGAAGTAAATACATGTATAAATGACAAAGATGAGAAGTGTACAATACAATCTGAAGTAAATACATGTATAAATGACAAAGATGAGAAGCGTACAATACAATTTGAAGTAAATACATGTATAAATGACAAAGATGAGAAGCATACAATACAACCTGAAGTAAATACATGTATAAATGACAAAGATGAGAAGTGTACAATACAATCTGAAGTAAATACATGTATAAATGACAAAGATGAGAAGCGTACAATACAATTTGAAGTAAATACATGTATAAATGACAAAGATGAGAAGCGTACAATACAATTTGAAGTAAATACATGTATAAATGACAAAGATGAGAAGCATACAATACAATCTGAAGTAAATACATGTATAAATGACAAAGATGAGAAGTGTACAATACAATCTGAAGTAAATACATGTATAAATGACAAAGATGGGAAGCTTACAATACAATCTGAAGTCAATACATGTATAAATGACAAAGATGAGAAGTGTACAATACAATCTGAAGTAAATACATGTATAAATGACAAAGATGAGAAGCGTACAATACAATTTGAAGTAAATACATGTATAAATGACAAAGATGAGAAGCATACAATACAATCTGAAGTAAATACATGTATAAATGACAAAGATGAGAAGTGTACAATACAATCTGAAGTAAATACATGTATAAATGACAAAGATGAGAAGCGTACAATACAATTTGAAGTAAATACATGTATAAATGACAAAGATGAGAAGCGTACAATACAATTTGAAGTAAATACATGTATAAATGACAAAGATGAGAAGCATACAATACAATCTGAAGTAAATACATGTATAAATGACAAAGATGAGAAGTGTACAATACAATCTGAAGTAAATACATGTATAAATGACAAAGATGAGAAGCATACAATACAATTTGAAGTAAATACATGTATAAATGACAAAGATGAGAAGCGTACAATACAATCTGAAGTAAATACATGTATAAATGACAAAGATGGGAAGCTTACAATACAATCTGAAGTAAATACATGTATAAATGACAAAGATGGGAAGCTTACAATACAATCTGAAGTAAATACATGTATAAATGACAAAGATGGGAAGCATACAATACAATCTGAAGTAAATACATGTATAAATGACAAAGATGAGAAGCGTACAATACAATCTGAAGTAAATACATGTATAAATGACAAAGATGGGAAGCTTACAATACAATCTGAAGTAAATACATGTATAAATGACAAAGATGAGAAGCGTACAATACAATCTGAAGTAAATACATGTATAAATGACAAAGATGGGAAGCTTACAATACAATCTGAAGTAAATACATGTATAAATGACAAAGATGAGAAGCGTACAATACAATCTGAAGTAAATACATGTATAAATGACAAAGATGGGAAGCTTACAATACAATCTGAAGTAAATACATGTATAAATGACAAAGATGGGAAGCTTACAATACAATCTGAAGTAAATACATGTATAAATGACAAAGATGAGAAGCATACAATACAATCTGAAGTAAATACATGTATAAATGACAAAGATGAGAAGCGTACAATACAATCTGAAGTAAATACATGTATAAATGACAAAGATGGGAAGCTTACAATACAATCTGAAGTAAATACATGTATAAATGACAAAGATGGGAAGCATACAATACAATCTGAAGTAAATACATGTATAAATGACAAAGATGAGAAGTGTACAATACAATCTGAAGTAAATACATGCATAAATGACAAAGATGAGAAGTGTACAATACATGTACAATCTGAAGTAAATACATGTATAAATAACAAAGATGAAAAGTGTACAATACATGTATATGTACAATCTGAAGTAAATTCATGTATAAATGACAAAGATGAGAAGTGTATAATACATGTACAATCTGAAGTAAATACATGTACAATGTATAAATGACAAAGATGAGAAGTGTACAATACAAGTACAATCTGAAGTAAATACATGTATAAATGACATGATGATAATGTAAGAAGTGTACAATACAATCTGAAGTAAATACATTTATAAATGAAAAAGATGAGAAGTGTACAATACATGTACAATCTGAAGTAAATACATGTATAAATGACAAAGATGGGAAGCTTACAATACAATCTGAAGTAAATACATGTATAAATGACAAAGATGGGAAGCTTACAATACAATCTGAAGTAAATACATGTATAAATGACAAAGATGGGAAGCATACAATACAATCTGAAGTAAATACATGTATAAATGACAAAGATGAGAAGTGTACGATACAATCTGAAGTAAATACATGTATAAATGACAAAGATGGGAAGCGTACGATACAATCTGAAGTAAATACATGTATAAATGACAAAGATGAGAAGCGTACAATACAATCTGAAGTCAATACATGTATAAATGACAAAGATGAGAAGTGTACAATACAATCTGAAGTAAATACATGTATAAATGACAAAGATGAGAAGCGTACAATACAATTTGAAGTAAATACATGTATAAATGACAAAGATGAGAAGCATACAATACAATCTGAAGTAAATACATGTATAAATGACAAAGATGAGAAGTGTACAATACAATCTGAAGTAAATACATGTATAAATGACAAAGATGAGAAGCGTACAATACAATTTGAAGTAAATACATGTATAAATGACAAAGATGAGAAGCGTACAATACAATTTGAAGTAAATACATGTATAAATGACAAAGATGAGAAGCATACAATACAATCTGAAGTAAATACATGTATAAATGACAAAGATGAGAAGTGTACAATACAATCTGAAGTAAATACATGTATAAATGACAAAGATGAGAAGCATACAATACAATTTGAAGTAAATACATGTATAAATGACAAAGATGAGAAGCGTACAATACAATCTGAAGTAAATACATGTATAAATGACAAAGATGGGAAGCTTACAATACAATCTGAAGTAAATACATGTATAAATGACAAAGATGGGAAGCTTACAATACAATCTGAAGTAAATACATGTATAAATGACAAAGATGGGAAGCATACAATACAATCTGAAGTAAATACATGTATAAATGACAAAGATGAGAAGCGTACAATACAATCTGAAGTAAATACATGTATAAATGACAAAGATGGGAAGCTTACAATACAATCTGAAGTAAATACATGTATAAATGACAAAGATGAGAAGCGTACAATACAATCTGAAGTAAATACATGTATAAATGACAAAGATGGGAAGCTTACAATACAATCTGAAGTAAATACATGTATAAATGACAAAGATGAGAAGCGTACAATACAATCTGAAGTAAATACATGTATAAATGACAAAGATGGGAAGCTTACAATACAATCTGAAGTAAATACATGTATAAATGACAAAGATGGGAAGCTTACAATACAATCTGAAGTAAATACATGTATAAATGACAAAGATGAGAAGCATACAATACAATCTGAAGTAAATACATGTATAAATGACAAAGATGAGAAGCGTACAATACAATCTGAAGTAAATACATGTATAAATGACAAAGATGGGAAGCTTACAATACAATCTGAAGTAAATACATGTATAAATGACAAAGATGGGAAGCATACAATACAATCTGAAGTAAATACATGTATAAATGACAAAGATGAGAAGTGTACAATACAATCTGAAGTAAATACATGCATAAATGACAAAGATGAGAAGTGTACAATACATGTACAATCTGAAGTAAATACATGTATAAATAACAAAGATGAAAAGTGTACAATACATGTATATGTACAATCTGAAGTAAATTCATGTATAAATGACAAAGATGAGAAGTGTATAATACATGTACAATCTGAAGTAAATACATGTACAATGTATAAATGACAAAGATGAGAAGTGTACAATACAAGTACAATCTGAAGTAAATACATGTATAAATGACATGATGATAATGTAAGAAGTGTACAATACAATCTGAAGTAAATACATTTATAAATGAAAAAGATGAGAAGTGTACAATACATGTACAATCTGAAGTAAATACATGTATAAATGACATGATGATAATGTAAGAAGCGTACAATACAATCTGAAGTAAATACATTTATAAATGAAAAAGATGAGAAGTGTACAATACATGTACAATCTGAAGTAAATACATGTATAAATGACAAAGATGAGAAGTGTACAATACATGTACAATCTGAAGTAAATACATGTATAAATGACAAAGATGAGTAGTGTACAATACATGTACAATCTGAAGTAAATACATGTATAAATGACATGATGATAATGTAAGAAGCGTACAATACAATCTGAAGTAAATACATGTATAAATGACAAAGATGAGAAGCGTACAATACAATCTGAAGTAAATACATTTATAAATGAAAAAGATGAGAAGTGTACAATACATGTACAATCTGAAGTAAATACATGTACAATGTATAAATGACAAAGATGAGAAGTGTACAATACATGTACAATCTGAAGTAAATACATGTATAAATGACATGATGATAATGTAAGAAGCGTACAATACAATCTGAAGTAAATACATGTATAAATAACAAAGATGAGAAGCGTACAATACAATCTGAAGTAAATACATGTATAAATGACAAAGATGAGAAGCGTACAATACAATCTGAAGTAAATACATGTATAAATGACAAAGATGAGAAGCGTACAATACAATCTGAAGTAAATACATGTATAAATGACAAAGATGAGAAGCGTACAATACAATCTGAAGTAAATACATGTATAAATGACAAAGATGAGAAGCGTACAATACAATTTGAAGTAAATACATGTATAAATGACAAAGATGAGAAGTGTACAATACAATCTGAAGTAAATACATGTATAAATGACAAAGATGAGAAGTGTACAATACAATCTGAAGTAAATACATGTATAAATGACAAAGATGAGAAGTGTACAATACAATTTGAAGTAAATACATGTATAAATGACAAAGATGAGAAGCGTACAATACAATCTGAAGTAAATACATGTATAAATGACAAAGATGGGAAGCTCACAATACAATCTGAAGTAAATACATGTATAAATGACAAAGATGGGAAGCGTACAATACAATCTGAAGTAAATACATGTATAAATGACAAAGATGAGAAGCGTACAATACAATTTGAAGTAAATACATGTATAAATGACAAAGATGAGAAGCGTACAATACAATCTGAAGTAAATACATGTATAAATGACAAAGATGGGAAGCTTACAATACAATCTGAAGTAAATACATGTATAAATGACAAAGATGGGAAGAATGCGATGGAACATATCTCTATTGAAAAAAGAACTGTTTAAAGAGCAGTGAAGTGCACATACACATCCAGTTCGTCTTAAAATTAAGAACTTTTGAACACAATGTTTGAGCACAGAGCTGTTTTGTTTGTTATAATCATGAACTAAAAGTTAAACTGAAATTTGTCGGCAATAATATTAAATGTATTTAGTGTTTCCTGGAAACAGCATGGAAAATTCCGGCAAGTCACTTGATACTGAATGTCTTTTGTATCAAAATTATCAAAATCATTTAGACAACAATGTAGAGATAGTGTCTGAAATTCTAACTAGTACAAATCTCAAATTTTTCTGAAGAACATTTAAGATAATTTACAGGCATCTTGGTCTCATCTTACTTTCTAGTTCTGCACAGAAAACACAAGACATATATATTACCTCGTTTATTATTAATTAGCCACGGATAGCCGAATAATGCTGACGCAGCCTGAAACAATAACTCACTCACTCATTTATCTCTATCAGGCAGTTACTGACATTGATCAACATATCACTTAAAAGATATGCTGATCATTTATTAAACTTACCATCAGCTCCAACAGACACAGGGCCATTTCTTGTATGTGTACTATCTGATACCTGAAATTATAAATATAATATAGAATGGTCTAAAGGGACTACTACCCAACTTTTAACTGGCATATTACAGCAAATATGGAACCAAGGCCTGAAAACAGTAGATTCTGAACAAAACCTTAAAACAAATGTATTTAGGCTTTGTATACTACTTATGACACAGCTACCTGTATTTTAAATATCTTGAAGATACAGCCCAGACATGAAATAATTTTTAAAGGGACATTAATCTGTCAATACAGGACTGTTGTCCATCATTGTCATTTGCTGCACATCACCATATGATGTAAATAAACATATTTATGTGTGTATGCAAGGTCCCTAGACAGACAGGGTCCCAGTATTTACTATGTTTAAACTACCCTAGCAACATATATATAAACATATTTATGTGTGTATGCAAGATCCCTAAACAGACAAGGTACCAGTATTTACTATGTACAATCTACCCTAGCAACATGTATATAAACATATTTATGTATGTATGCAAGGTCCCTAGACAGACAAGGTACCAGTATTTACTATGTGCAATCTACCCTAGCAACATGTATACATGGTATAATTCGTGTTTACAATTTACAATTTAAAAAGAGAATATATACTTACTGATGAATGTATACAGCTGGTTGCTTTCAATAAATTTTGTAACTTCTTCACAGGAGAGTAGGCTTTCTGCATCTTGTTAAAATGCTGTTTTATTGTATCAATTGTCGGACCATCAGGTGGAGACAAGCCAGGCTGAATAAGTAAATGATAACCATAAGCATAAAATGTTGCTGTCAACATAGATATTTAAAAAAATTCATTAGAAAAAATAGGTACTGTATCATAATACAATAAAGTTATCATGATGAATAAGTGTACATGTTGTTGCTTTTAGTACTGGTAGTGATACATGTATAAAAAAGAAGAGTTCATCTAGTATATATTATAGTATTTAATAAGAGTTTAAAAGAATGATTAATTTACAGATAAAATGTTTCTGTCATGTAAAATATTTACTTTTTATTATTTAAATGAGAGCATGTGATCATAAAGTCAAAATCAATGGGATGTTTTAGATATTAAACCAGTATACATGTACCATGTGATGTCCCATAAATATTGTTTGTAGTACAGACATGGAATTGTTAAAATTGAAGTTTTCCAGCAAAAAATGATATTCAAAAATATTGAAAATAGTGTTCAGAAATAGAGACCCATAAAGGGGTAAATGAAATATCACTGCCACATGGAAAGGATTTTATGTTGTTACAAGTTAATACTAAGTATTTTAATACTAGTGATAAAAGTGATTTACGGTACAAAGTTTATGTACAAGTTGATTTCTTACCCGTAAACCAATATCCTCAGCAGATTTTGTTCTAGCATACTTTATATTATTAGATAAAGCTTTCAGACTTCCATTTCTGAAATAAATGAATATTTCAGGATAATAAAGACATTGGTATATGATTTTCAGTGGAGCATTGTCAATAACTTGATATTATCTGCTTGTTCAAACAACATTGTCCCTTGTGAAAAAAACCCAACAAATTCTTGTCATTGAATACTTATCTTTCAACCATTAAAATATAAATGTTTGATTTGATTCATTAAAGGTTATGATAAGGATAACATTAACTCAGACATGTTCAACTGAAAACTATAACCAAAATCTGTAATCATTGATTTCTTAAGCTCACACTTAGGATCTGACATCTGCTTAATTTTTTTTAAATTTAATTTACTTCAGTTTTTTTCATTAAATGCAAATACTGCAGAAAATGATCATTCATAACCCTTAATGGTTCTTCTCATGCTTGATCCAAAGATAAAAACCCTCATGTTCCAGTCCCAAATGATTGATTGTAAAATAAACATTTTATTACCTGGTGTATTCATTAACAAACAGTGTGTATATATGGTGTTTTAGAGGCTGTAGAACACACACATGCAAGGCACGTTCAATGGTGGCATCTATATTCAATATCTCATTTGAACTTAACTGAAAATAAAAAATATAAACATAAATCAAGTTAAGAAGCTTCAAATACAAAAAGAGATAAGTATATTTAAGTATTAATCTTAATTATTTATACAAAGAATTGACCACAGGGGGCAAGACGTTTTTTTTATTTTATATCTTCCTCTAAAATATGTATATATGTATATCAATCAAAAAAAAAAAAAAAAAAAAAAAAAGGAAATAACTACATCTGATTTTTAAAGCTTAGATACATGAACTTATAAAATTTCCAGTAACATCATAAATATTTCACCTACCAACATGAACTCTTTTAATCTCCCATGGAATTGGCATTATAAACCTATAACATAATGATGCCAAATACAGGTACATATTAAACATATTCCCAGGGCACTCTTGTTTTCTCATCTGTTACAGTTGTGATACAGAGGCATTATTAAGATATTCATTGTGAAAATGTTATTAATGATTTTGATTTTACCTACCCTTTTCCTTTCCTTCTCTATAGTATCTTCTAACTGTCCTTCTCCATGTTTGACTAAATAGTTCTTTATACCAGTCATAAACTGTCTTACCTAAGTGCAAAAATTATAATTATAGCTAAAACTGGTACGGAAAATCAACAAGAAATGAGATAGTGAAATGGGATTTTAAATTTCAATATTATATGACTATAAATCTTCCTCATTCTAATTGTCTTTACTTTGCTATGACAGAACTGCATATTATATGAAATCAATCTCAAAAACATTATAACCATCAAATGTAAAGCTGTGAGAGGGTAATGCAACATTCAAACAGGGTGTACATGGAATTAAAATTAGATGTAGATGATTTCCAAAGATTTTTTTAAAACTTCGATTTTCATTGGATGGTATTTTAATAAAGACCAATAAGCTTAATCATTTCATTAATAAAATCAACCTTCACTTAACAAGTTTGAGAACAAGGAAATCATTAATGATTAGGTGTGTAATGTAGTACATGTACTCACATTTCTGGTAACAATATGTGGGTTTGTTTCCTGGCTGTCTATTGTACACTGGATAAAATTTTCTATTGTGCTACCAAAAGTTGTGGACTTGTCATGTGATAACCTGTAGCAAAAATAAATAAAAGATTGGGAATTCTTTGACAAAAGTGACCATATCCCCCATTAAGCTGTTGTATTGTTCAGATACAATTACATTTTTAATCTTTATTAAATACATCCTATCATTACAAATTTTAATCAATTCTGATGCTTACATAAAAAATTTGGTAAATGAAAGGTTTGTGCAAAACAAGCTATGCAGAATCTGACTCAGGAAAAAGTATATAAGAATTAAAACCTAATTGTGTCTAGTTGTTTCAGAACAAATAACTAGATGTAGAAGACTATAGCAGCCCTGGCAGTAGACTGTTCAATTTCTAATGTTGAAAAAGGCTTTAAAGGAACATAACTACTCCAAAAATAATCACAACAACATGAAAAATCTGGTGACCATCTACAGATGACAATAGTTTCAAAAGAACTAGTATAATACTATAGAAGAGGTTCAATGCACAAGATATGTTTTCAATGTTGAAAAATTCTATATCTCAAAAGGGAAATAACTATCCGAAAAAAAGCATGAAAACACAAAAAGTGCTCTGCATTCATGGTGGCAAGGGATAATAAAACTGCTGTTACATTTTAACTAACTATATGGCTCATTGTTCACTGAATGAGTTGGCTTATTGATTTAAGGGTTTTAAAAAACTTTCATTGATAATTTTAAGTTAAATTTTTTTTCTTCAAAAGTTCAAAAGATAATTTGGAAATAAATTTCAGTAATTGTTGTTCTCATACCTAAATATAGGGCAATCGGAATATAATACAATTTTTTTTTTTTTTTCAAAAGTTCAAAAGATAATTTGGAAATAAATTTCAGTAATTGTTGTTCTCATACCTAAATATAGGGCAATTGGAAAATAATACATCAAAACAACTTATATTTATTAAAAATTAATTCTTACCCAACAATGTAGTCCTTGATTATGACATCAGGGTGATGTTTGTGTTGTTGATGATAATGATGATGATGTGATGTACTTTGTTCTTAAAAAAAAAAACCAACAAATTTAATTTATAAATATCATGAATGTTCAGCTACAAAATTAAACTGAAAGACTTCAGTGTCATGCCCTAGAAATAATATAAATAAATATGTACATTAAATGATATAAAAATCTTTAAAAATTATGTAATTGACACTTCTTGTATAAATATAAGTTTATATAAATCAGTTACCAGTATATTGCACTGTTTTGGCTGTTAAGAATCTTTTTATAAAGTAAAGAAAGCAGATTTTAACTAGTAAAATGTTGACCACAGGCCACATAGGGAAAAGAGAGTTTCGGCAACTTTGTCTGATAAAATAAAGGGAAGGATGTCAAAGGCAGAGCTGCCAACATACAGTAATGGAAAAGTGTAATGTTGCCAACATACAGTAATGGAAAAGTGTAATGATTTCAAATAAGCCAGGGGTAGCCCCCAGCCGCTGAAAAAAACTTAAAACATGATACACAACGGGCACATGTTGCCCCCTTATTGGATTTCACAATGTCCGGAATTTTTTAATATTCTTCCCAATAGTGTTGTACAATTGCAACCTTTTGTTTTTTCCTTGGAGAAGAGGAATCTGGTACATCTTCTTGATCATGCTTCGTTTTCATCTCCATTTTCATCAGAGTATACAGCACGCTTTAAATCACTCCGACTGGTTTAAAATGACTAATCATATCCGTGACTCAAATTGGTGGGTTCTAATCTCAAAAATGAAAAAGACACTACACGGGACAAAATTCTAGAAGAAAATGGATACGGATAAAATTCCAGATTTTGAAAAAAAACGTAATTTGTGTCTTGAAATCATAATCACGTAATTACTAAATCAAAATCGTAATAATTACGCCTAAATTGTAATAGTTGGCAGCTCTGCAAAGGGGTACTACAAGTTGTTTTGTAAAAATGTTCAAATTCTTTCAAATAATACTTACTTTGTATCACAGGATTTTTCAGACCTACTGGAACAGCCAATGTCTCCTCTCCACTTTCACTTTTAACACCTTCATCATCTGAACATTGAACTTTGAGAGTCTGATGGGATGAAGACAAGATTTCTCCTTTACATTCTGTTATTGTTTCTGTAGTACTATCTCTAGATGATGGAGGTTGAACAAAAACTGCTGGTAGGCATTGTTGATTATTTTGATTACCTCCACCTTGTTCAGGTTCACAAACATGTTCAGAATCTGTTGTAGTACCTTGTTCATTGGAAGAACCAGAATATTTTTCATTGTGAATTTGCCATGACAGAATTCTTTCATGTAAATCCATGGGAGGGGCTAGTTTTGGATCTGAAGAGACCATTAGTTTATCTAACAGAGAATTATCCCAAGGTTTACAAAACACTGTACCAGTACTAGCACGGGACTTAGCTGATGGCGCTGCGTACTGGTTTGACAAATTGTCATATTCTGACATCACTCGGTAATTACTTTTCAATAACAAATTTTTAATTGGTTTTACAGTTAACCCGGGATTATTTTGAGATATCATGTCCTCCATAGTAGACCAATCAGCATCAGAATTAGTAGATGACTCAATAGATATATGACGTTGATAAACAGGAAATTTTCTTAACGTTGATGTGGCAGTTGTTTTGCCCTTTTCACTATATTCTTCTAACAACTTCAGCTCTTTTTTAACACTTCTGAGATTTAATCCTTCAGTGTTTGTCTGTTTTATATTTTCACTCTGTGTTCGCTTCACTTTTCGTTTTGTATTTAAAGATTCTAACTTAGCTTTTACTTCTTCTAAATTCTCCTTACTCAGAGGATGGGATATTTTATCCCTGTCTCGAGTTGAGCGTACTTTTGCGCTCTGAGTCCGTCTCATACCAGATGGTGGAGGAGTGAACTCGGAATTCATTAACCTTTCATTAATAGCACCATTTTCTTTAAATTCAAAGTTCTGAGTATTATCACAGTCTGGTGAGAATATTGTCTCTAACGTAGGATTATGAGAAATTGCTCTAAGTTTTCTTGATTGTGCTCCCATTGACGGAGCGGATCTCCTTCTTACTCTCGGAACATATACACCCATTTCTTTAACAGCAGATGATGGACTTAATGCATCAAAAGGTTCTGCATATACTGGACTTTTTAATGATGACACCACTGTTGATGTTGATGAATTACTTTTTCTATCACCAGAATTTTGTTCATTACTATCCCTATTCACAGATTTAAGATTAGGAGGCTTATGTTTAACGACAACGGGACTAGTCTGAGTACACACAGATGTAGTACTTTTAGTTTCTGCCTTTGTTAGGCCTCTCTCAGATAAAGTATCAATATCAATACTTGTTTTCTGACAATTCTGATTGCTGGCTTCATCTAAGCTTAAAGCTCTTTGTAGGTTGTTCTTAGATTTAAAATTAAGTTGCTGGCTATTATTCAGATCATTATGCAAAGAAGTTGATATAATTTTTTGCGGAATTTCCTTCAAATCTGGAGAACACATATTATTGAGGGTACTAGCTTCAACATGTGAAGCTGACAAGTCCACTGAAATATTTGGTCCAGTTGAACTGACTAAGGAATGTCTTACAGAAGGAACTGGAGTATTTTTCATAGATGACATTGGAGTGTGAGCTGCTGAACTTCTCCAAATATCTTCGTAGTCACTCATTTTGTCTGACAATTCACTCTTAAAATACTGATTTTCTGGTATATGAAGAAGTTCAATTGGGGTTGTAAAATATAAAGTTGATTTATTTTTAAGTGAACTGTGTGAAGAATTTGAACGGCTGTTTTCACCTGAATTCACAGAAGATGCTTGGCTGACGGTCCGACTTTGAGATGAACTACTGATTTTACTTCCACACATTTCACATAATGCTGATCCTTCATGCATAGAAAATGCTGAATCTGATTTTGATTTGCTTAAGTGTAACGGAACATTACAGTTTCCAACACGATTAAGTAAACTGTCCACTGAATGACTGGATTTACTTGAAGAATGTCCATCAACTTGAGATCCAGTGTCTGTTGTACTTGTATTGCTCAAGTTTTGGACTAATGGTGATGGTAATGTTACAGGTATGGAATGATTTGATTGACTTAATTTACAAGCATTGGTAATGTTGATAGGTTCACTGACTGATTTGTGTAAAGCAGCATGAACATTACCAGAAGTTGATGATAAATTTGATATGGATCCTTTCTCAAATTTACTTGAAGTCCACAGATCTAAAATAAAACAAAGAGAGGTGTTTATTAATTAATTTTTATGATAATAATAATATAATCTCCTTTATAACGCCAAAATCTGATGAGTAATCACAAAGAAGAATACAGATTTTACTTTACTCTATAAGAGGTATCCATCTGTAATATAGATTTTAATTTGCCATTTCTGAAATTTTCAAATATATTAATATCAACTTTTTAAAAAATTTCTATTTATTTATTCATTAAGTACAAAGGCCCTAAGACTTCTTTATGAATTAACAATTCTGAAATAATACAAATAGCTAAAACTGAAAAAACTTGATAAGATGAATAATGTGGAATATTTCACCTTTTACATATGTTGCACACATAAATAAACTGTATTAGCAAGCTATATAACTAATTGTAACATTTGGATTGACTTCAGTGATTTGAGTTTATAGTTCAATAATTTACCTTGACCTAGATGGGATAGTGATACCAATTCCTGTAATGTTCTAGCATTTCTTATGGCTGGAAGTGGTAACAGTTTATGTGGCAGTTCATCTCTGTAATAAAAATAAATACATAATCAAATAAATGACATATAGAAAAATAAAGCTAAATATGTACATGTAAGTAGTCAAAACATACAATGATATGACTATACAGAAACCATGTAATGAGGAAATTATTAACACATTGTACTGAGATCATAAAAGCAATCTGATACAAAAAATGATAACACTGCTTAATGTAACATGATTATATCAGAACTAGCTAGAGTTACTTGGTTGAATAGTGACTTTTTGTTAAATTGATCTGCGGAAATCTTTGAACAACTTCCTGATCTTGAGACTAAATAGATAATAAACAAACGGATGTTACATACAATATTATGTTTCCTAGGGTTTATTGAAACATTAGTATTCTGATAGTGCTGATAAAATATTATGATCTGTGCTATGTTTTGAAATTATAACTTACAATGTAAAATAAATTGTTGCATATTTGTTGTATTTTTTATTTCCTTTCACATGTCAAATCTTTTTGGAGAAAGAAAGACAAGTGTGTGTGTGTGTGTGTGTGTGTGTGTGTTTGTGTGTTACTGTTCTAATAAATAAAAAATTTACATGTTTTCACAATAGTATGCTAGAAGTTCTGGTATTGCTTTGAAGAAATGAAGGGATCCATTTAGTCTGAAACCATCTGGAGTTGATTCTATCAGATAGTGATCAACATTTTGTTGTCCGTTTTCTGGAAACTGCACAGACAAGGCCATGGTGTTTGGCTGACTTGAATTCCGAACAATAAATGTCTGTAAAAATTGGAAAATTATTTTATTAATTAGTACACGAATCATTTAAAGAAGATAAGCATCATATACAACTCATGACATTAGCTAAAAATAATCCAATAATAGCATCACAAGCCAGATACGGAAGGGAAAAAAGTTAACCAACATGGTAAAAGCACAAGCTACAACTCCATACTCTGGAAACCTTCTAAACCATATGGTCTTTGTATTATTAAACAGATCCTAGTGATAAAAAGTTCCTTCAATTTTGACCACCATTTCTGAAAATCTACATGTTTGTGGAAATATTATGAAAACATGAAATAACTGTAAATGGTCTATTACAAACTGTTAATCACTTTTAGAACTTTTATTTTCATATCTTTTTTTTTCAAAAAGTTATATCAAAACTATTATTTTTGTGAAATGAAAATGTTTTGGAAAAATCCAAATCCAAAATTATATTTTGTATGATAATAATAACAAGACACAAATTGTGAAAATATCAAGTCTGTCCTTGATAGTGCTTCATATTTCCAGTGTCATTATATGTGTCAAAAATGTAAATATGGCATAAAGTTTAAAGACCAATAAAAAATTTGCTATCTTTAATCCCTATAATCTTAACTTTCAGAAAAAAGTATAACTACTCACTCCTATTTCTCTGTCTTTCAGCAGATGAACTGCACCACTGCGACCAACATCTGGTAAGCACCATATTGGGTGTGTCTTTGTTAACCTCTCTACTGTAGTTATTGACCTCAGATCTGAACTGGAGATGGATGGACTGGCACATGATTTATCAGGATAACTTGGAATAACCAATCCCTGAAGGTAATAAATAGTTTAAATGATATACTCAAAACAACAAATGTTTGTAGAGAATAAAATTTCTCTATTTTAGCAGGTTTGTGAAAACCATGATAATTTTCAATTTCCAAGGACCCCAATGGAATATATTTTCTCAAAACTCAATTCTAAGATATTTTCTTCTAACAACTTTTTTTCAAATTGCTAAACTACAAATTTTTAACCCACTGAATGTTAATGATTCTACAGTTTACATTTTAGATAATCAAACTTGTATATTCACAAACAGTATTACATTTACAAATGTAAGCATAATACTAAAACCAAAACAGGTTTCATAGTGTTGGACCAAAAAAAAAAAAAAAAAAAAAAAAAAAATAAAAAAAAAAAAAAAAAAAAAAAAAAAAATTAGAGTTATCAGATTCCTTTGTCTCACACATCAGTAGGTGATTCCTCTTGCATACCAAAATTTTCAGCGGTTTTAACTGGAAAATTTTATCACAAAAACCCCTGCAACATGCAATATGTATATCACTTAATCTGAAATGACAGATGCATAAATCAGTTTACTTTAAGACAATACAAAGCTAGATCATAAAGTACCTGATGATTCAGACCAAACACTTCAAGGTGACTAGATTGTATGGAATCGCTGCGTAATTTCTGGTCACTGTTAAAGCTATCTGTTGACGCCAGTGTACCAAATGCACTGTCTTCTCCAAACCCTGGACTACTATCTGAGTAATTCTGGCCTTTCCTACAAGGTGGAAAAACACACATTTAAATTTTTTCAGTTAGAGTTATCTCCCTTAACAAAGGATACATTTTTGGTAAATCAAAATCACCAATACATTTACCATGCACTACAGTGATAATTGTAAAGTTTTGGGGCTCAAAGAAGGATTTGTATTTCATTTGCCTCTGTCTACTTGTATAATTAGTAAAATTTACAAGCCAGGGTTAAAAATTTTGGTTGTTTAATAAAAAAATTCCAAACTCAATATCATGAAATGAAACAAAAAAAAAAGTTTTCACATTTAGCCAATAAGTTCACTACATTATTTTGTTAGCAGATCTTTTTTTAAATTTTGTCAACAATAACACATTTTGGTATTGGCATAGACTGGTTTGTCAAAACCGAATATTTGTCATTGTTGGTCATATAATTGTTTCTCCATGTTATTCCTCATATAAACATAAAACATCCTTCATATGTTTTTATATTAACAAGGATTGTCATAAAATACAATCATTCAACAGTTGCAGCTGAGGTGTATGCAATGAAATTATTTTTGAGTGATATTTACATCCTGGAAATAAAGATCATATATATATTTTTTTCATAGTAAAAATAAATTTTTCAACCACAGCCTCTATAATTTTTGGTCACTGTTTATAAAGTATATATATTAGAAATTTTGCAAGAAAACAATTTATCCCCTACATCATGCAAACAAGCATATTATCTTATTATATAAGAAACTTACATTTATTTCCAATTAATAAATGCATATATATTGTAAGTCAATTTCAGAATAAGATACTGATAATAAATTTATTTGTACATTTGTACTAATTTTTTTTACCCCAGGAAAGGGAGTCACATTAACCCTAAGTATAGTCATCTAGAAATAAGTCAAGTACCAAGTGTCTCTGAGTACTTATAAATGACAGTATGTGATAATAAAGTACTACAATGTGATCCTGCAGACAAGTCATTATGATGCAGTATGGTCAAGTTTCATATACAGTGTAAGAGTCAATTAAAGTTCTAATTATGATGTCATAAGGATCATACTATCAGCTGATGATGTGCTAACTGAAGTAAAATAAAACTTTGATTCATGCTCTATGTTTAATGTTATAAATGTTGAAAACAAGGAAAAAGTGTAACATGAGTGAGGCAAAACCCGACAAAAAATAAATCTACTCTATCACCAAGTGCCCGAGCTGAGGATCAAATGTGGCCCTTCCAGGTGATGGGCAAGCACTCTACCACAAAAGTAAAAGATCCAGACCAGAAAGTCTGGCAGTAAATCACTCTATTATTACTACAACGCATCACAAGTCCAAAACTAGCTCAGTATTGCTACAAAAATTTTAATATACCTGCAGAATTGGGTTTTTAATGGAAAAAATAGAAAATAAAAGCCATCAATGAACAGCTCAGTCAACCTGCATACTTAACCAATCCAAAACATAAACAAAAAAAAAATTAATAAAATGAACCACATATCTAAATCTCACACATGAGATATGACATCTGTTCACCCAAATCTGATTTACAGGTAAAACAAACATTTTTTACTTACCCAAATGTTTTGAATTTTGTGGAATTGGCACTGTCCTGATAAGGATGGATATGACACAGATCATTCAATAAGAGGTCAAGGTCACTGGCTATATTATTCAACATCTGTAAAATATAGAAATTTATATACATGTACTAGTATATATATATATATATATATATATATATATATATATATATATATATATAATGAAATAATCTGAGACATCTGGACTACTCCATACATTCTAAATGACAGGTATTATAATCTAAGGTAAATTATATATGTACTGGCTTTTTAATAAAACATAAAATTGACTTGATCAATATCTAGAAAATATGCAGGTGTGCTTGTATTTCTACAAAATGGATCTTATATATCGTAGTTTTTAATTAAATTTGATTTTCTTTGTTAAATTTTGTTTAAATCTCATCTAACATCAAATTTAAATTTTTAACTTTATTTGATTTTTAATTTTTGTTTAAACCTGTTCTTTTATCACATCCAAAATTTAACTATTTAAACAATATATATATATATATATATATATATATATTGGTATATCCTGTCAAATATCAAATTTGAATATTTTTTTCCTTCATAAGAAAAGAATTTGCTGACATGTAAAACTTTATCATGCTATACTTGATATCAATATACATGTTTTTGTCATTAAATGCTTACACATTTTATGACAGGGTATAATATTCATGTGCAACTGTCTGTGTCATCTAACTGCATAAATGACAATTCGTCATCAGACTTAAAAAAAAATCTGTCTGAGACCCTACCATAGAGGTTAAATCAATCAATTACAATCACATGTGCAACAGCTTTGAAATCTGATCCACATCACAATACATGTATAATAATCTTAACAGTATACTACTGAACCACATGGTGAATATTGTCTTAACAATTTTTATCTTTAAAGACAAACTGTGCTACATTAAACTTGGAACAAAAATGACCCCTTGCTGCACACCATCTAAAGTGCACAATGAAAGTTTAACATTAATTACATGCATCTTACAACCTCTTGATAAAAGTAGAATTGCCTTGACAGAGGTGTAAAACCCCATTTCAACTTTCTCTTATTATCTAAAGAATAAACAAAACATAATCAACAGGACTTCCTTTTGTACTCTACCCTTTAAATTTTGTGTATGATTTTTGCCAATTTTTTGTCATTTTTAAACTTTTAGTGGATAATATTAAAGGTAGTGTTTCCACATAATCATTAGCATTTATGAAAGTGATTCTTCTACCAAACAATTCCTAACAGACAGACAGACACAGATTTCACACACACACACACACACACACACACACACACACACACACACACACACACCAGACACACACACACACACACACACACACACACACACACACACACACACACACACACACACACCACGCCCCCTCTAATTAAAAGTAAACAAACTAAATGGTCTTTACCAGATGAGTTGTTCCGCTGATTACCAGTAATAAGATTGATGAGCTGTTAACTATCAGTAAATAAAGTCAAACATTTATCAATTAACTGCTACTTAACACAGAATGGGTAGGTAAACTTTGATTAGATAGGAAGTTTTTAACTGTATATGCAAATCAGCTGATACTGAACACACATATACACCATATTGATATAAAAGTACCTAGGATTCCAGTTATTTACCTGTAATATTTTGACATTCTTTGTTTAAGTTTTAAAAAAGGACTTTTGTAAAATTTAACATTGTTAGTGTCAAATGATTTTTTGATATAAAATTTGATATGCTTGTCGTTAATTGGACTGAAAAACTACTTAAAAATTGTTTTAAATTTCCTCTACTATAACACTTGAGATGAATCTGAACTATGGTCTTATATTTTATCATGGCTGGAGGGTAGACAGTTTGATTAAGTCATAGAGTGACAAATATTCATCTCAAATTATAGAATTGTATAATTTTGACAGGCACTTTAACTTAATCTCCAGGGTCAAGTACAGTTTTTTATAAATTTTTTTAGCTCTTAGATATGATTTTGTGATTCAGACTGCCTGAAGAGAGCCAATAATTCTGCTGCCAAGATAGTTTTAAATTGATTGAAGTGGTTCCAATCAGTGTTATTCCATTTATCTTGGTTCATCACCAGATATTTTAAAATACTTGTACCGTATTATTTTCATGAGCGTAATAATGGCATTTTAGGCTCATTCAAAATTCACTTATTAAAGAGGTTATTCCTACATATTTACAATAGCTAATATTTTGTACTATGTGATCCCTTGTTAGACTCACTAGTTCATATCTTCATGACTTCATACATAAACCTACCAAAATGTCGCGATATATTGTGCATATATTGCATTAAAATATATTATAAACTTGGAACTTTTTTTTGTTTTTTTATGTGGCCCGAAACAAGCACATATACAGGAGTCTGTAAAAAAAAAGCTATACAATGTAAGAAGGTTCAAGAATATGACACATAATGATTTTATACATAGTTTATTTATTATTTTACACATGAATATGCCAAGAATTGTAAATATAAGAAATGACTTCCCGCGCAAATTAAGCATAATCTGCTTTGCAGATTATGCAATTTGCACGTGCTTCACTATCATTCATACCCTCATGTACGTTACCAAACACGAAGTCATTTCTTAAATGGTCTACCACAGAATCTAGAGAGAACCACTGGCCTTCAGCAGGCAATCTGACACCGTTCTCACACAGGGATTGAAATCTATAGACATTAAGTGGAATGGGGTATGAATGTATTTGTCCAAGTTGAGATTCTATCATCAAGTCAGTTCTGTGATGGTCAAGGAAACCTAGGGTACTAGCAGAAAAACAAGGATCCCAAGAAGGAAACTAAAAAACTTTTTTACACTTATTTAAAGCATTAAATTTACTCCAATTTCCTCTACCGAGTCAGTTGTTTTCTTAGGGTATTCCAGTACTCTAGTTTCCTCTACTGAGTCAGTGGTTTTCTTAGGGTACTCTAGTTTCCTCTACCGAGTCAGTGGTTTTCTTAGGGTACTCCAGTTTCCTCTACCGGGTCAGTGGTTTTCTTAGAGTACTCTAGTTTCCTCTACTGAGTCAGTGGTTTTCTTAGAGTACTCTAGTTTCCTCTACTGAGTCAGCGGTTTTCTTAGGGTACTCTAGTTTCCTCTACTGAGTCAGTGGTTTTCTTAGGGTACTCTAGTTTCCTCTACTGAGTCAGTGGTTTTCTTAGAGTACTCTAGTTTCCTCTACTGAGTCAGTGGTTTTCTTAGAGTACTCTAGTTTCCTCTACTGAGTCAGTGGTTTTCTTAGGGTACTCCAGTTTCCTCTACTGAGTCAGTGGTTTTCTTAGGGTACCCTAGTTTCCTCTACTGAGTCAGTGGTTTTCTTAGGGTACTCCAGTTTCCTCTACTGAGTCAGTGGTTTTCTTAGAGTACTCTAGTTTCCTCTACTGAGTCAGTGGTTTTCTTAGAGTACTCTAGTTTCCTCTACTGAGTCAGTGGTTTCTTAGGGTACTCCAGTTTCCTCTACTGAGTCAGTGGTTTTCTTAGGGTACTCTAGTTTCCTCTACTGAGTCAGTGGTTTTCTTAGAGTACTCTAGTTTCCTCTACCGAGTCAGCGGTTTTCTTAGGGTACTCCAGTTTCCTCTACCGAGTCAGTGGTTTCTTAGAGTACTACAGTTTCCTCTACTGAGTCAGTGGTTTTCTTAGAGTACTCTAGTTTCCTCTACTGAGTCAGTGGTTTTCTTAGAGTACTCTAGTTTCCTCTACTGAGTCAGTGGTTTTCTTAGGGTACTCTTAGTTTCCGCTACTGAGTCAGTGGTTTTCTTAGGGTACTCCAGTTTCCTCTACTGAGTCAGTGGTTTTCTTAGAGTACTCTAGTTTCCTCTACTGAGTCAGTGGTTTTCTTAGAGTACTCTAGTTTCCTCTACTGAGTCAGTGGTTTTCTTAGGGTACTCCAGTTTCCTCTACCGAGTCAGTGGTTTCTTAGAGTACTCTAGTTTCCTCTACTGAGTCAGTGGTTTTCTTAGAGTACTCCAGTTTCCTCTACCGAGTCAGTGGTTTCTTAGAGTACTCTAGTTTCCTCTACTGAGTCAGCGGTTTTCTTAGGGTACTCTAGTTTCCTCTACCGAGTCAGTGGTTTTCTTAGGGTACTGTAGTTTCCTCTACTGAGTCAGTGGTTTTCTTAGGGTACTCTAGTTTCCTCTACTGAGTCAGTGGTTTTCTGAGGGTAATTCAGTTTCTTCTACTGACTTCCTTGATATAAGTGAAAATCCTGACAAGGGCATTTAGCAACATAACTCCACTCCACTTTACTCCAATTATGATGTATTAAAACATAAATTATTCAAATTTGTTGCTTTAATGGAAACAGTTCTGACTAAAAATTGGATGGAATTTTTATCTATTTGGACCTATTCAAAATAAAAGGACAGCATTACTCTTAATATAAAGAAAATGCCTTGAAAGAAAGTGAACAGAGAGGGTTTACAAATTAATAGTCTTATGGGTCCGAGGTAACAGTCTATCTGGTTTACAAATTAATAGTCTTATGGGTCCGAGGTAACAGTCTATCTGGTTTACAAATTAATAGTCTTATGGGTCCGAGGTAACAGTCTATCTGGTTTACAAATTAATAGTCTTATGGGTCCGAGGTAACAGTCTATCTGGTTTACAAATTAATAGTCTTATGGGTCCGAGGTAACAGTCTATCTGGTTTACAAATTAATAGTCTTATGGGTCCGAGGTAACAGTCTATCTGGTTTACAAATTAATAGTCTTATGGGTCCCAGGTAACAGTCTATCTACATTTTTCATTTTGAAGTTTTATTCATTACTGACTACTCAACACATTCAAATATTCTTGATGGGGGCATTTAAATAGCTGACTCATTGCTATTCCAATGCAATATTTAAAAGACATAAAACAAACTAAAAACTGTTGAACTAACCAATTTAAAATGTTAGAAAGGTGTGAAAAAAGCAGATAAAACATAATTAATACCAAGACATTACAATGAAAAGTTTACCTTTACACACATCAAAAGAGAATTAACAAAGTAATTAGTATATTTAACCATAATTTGAACCTTGTATTATAACATCAAAGACACAAGTAGAAGTCTGCTTTCTTTTAACATCCAGATAGATTTTGTCTATATATTTTATCTAGGCTACATTTCAACACTTGTTTTTCCAGAGTTCAAAACGATGCCTTAATAATATCATTTGCTTTCACAATTAACAATTGGCATACAAGTAGAATCTAAAAATATTTTTCTGAAGTTCAGTGTATGAGTTGAGTTGAGTAATGGTGTTTAACACCCAAGACAAGAATATTTCACTTATATCGAGATGTCACCAGCTATAGGTAAAAGTGCAGAAATTTTGCATGTGCGTTGCATTGATGGCATTATACAGCAGGGTTTTTTGTCGTGCCACACCTGCCATGACAAAGGACCTTGTTTATTTTAAGTTCCCATCTGAAAGAACCGTGACTTTTATTTTGTAATGCCGAGTGCTTGGCAAAAGAACAGTCACTACCCACATTCAAATCTTGAGTCAGACCTGGTCTGGATTCGAACCCACGACCTCCCACTTACAGAGCGAGCACTCTACCAACTGAGCTACTACAGTGATTAAGTTCAGTGTATGGACTCTAGTGTGTGAAATTTTATGCTAAAAATACCCCAGATCTGCAGTAGTTTGATAAAAGAAGAAACTTATCTCCAAAGTCTGAACTTTTTGACATCTCTGTCTACACTGCAAAAAAGGGAATGATTCTTATTCAATTAAACTGTGGAGATTGATTGATTGATTTAATGGGATTTTACATCCAAGTCAAGAATATTTCACATATATCGAGACGTCACCAACTATAGGTGAAGTGGCAGAAATTTTAAGGGGATGGTTCTTTCACATGCCACCCCTGCTGTGACATGGGGCATCAGTTATTAAGGTCTCATCTGAAGGACCCTATACTGTGGAAAAACAAAGCACTTCTGTCGCTCTGGGACAGTGTGAAATTAGAATATTGATAATGATGGTATAGCACATGAAGCTTGTCTTAACTTAGGATAAGACAGAGACATTATATGTTGCTCTTCTACCTGACATACGAAGAATTCCACATTATCAATTATCTGACTTCCAGTCTGCGATATGCAAATCTGGTCAGGATAATTATGTCACATCCTCATTACAGTAAACAATTTACCGGTAGGTGTAGATATAGAAGGTATACTGACTTACCTGTTGACTATATAAATTAGAACTAAACGATAAACACACAAAGCCTAACTGATAACAGAACACACATTTACTTTTATGATTTACCTATATCAATACACTACACACATAGACTGAAGGTCATTTCTCCATGTTCATAATAAAAATTCTACCTCTATAATATAATAATACCACTTGTCTAGGTTGATTTTAAAGATAATTTAAAGTTTATTAAGGTTTGAATGTTGAACTTGTCATTTATTTAGACTGTATAATAGTAAAATTTTCTAGTTTTGATAAGAAACAAAAGTCAGCTAGTCTTGTTATTATTTAGAACAAATATTATAAAAGATTTATCTGTTTTGAATTACAGATCTTAACATTCAGAAATCAGTACTTCAGTCCTTGGTATAATACTCAAGTCTGAATAGTAAACAAAGACTTAATACTAGGTCTACTGTATAGAAAACTTTGAATACCATACAAAAGTACAAGTCTGTACCTACAAGTCAGGTTACTAATATTTTATGTCATTTATTCCGTGATTAGGATTGGCTTTCTCTACTATTGAAGAATGAATCTAAAATGTTGATTACATTGCCAATTCATTCTAAATTTTCTCCCTTAAATCAAGATTTCACCAGCTGCATTGTTAGTTTACGTATTTATAAATGTGAATACGGGTAGTTCAATTTTGGCCTTTGTAGTGATTTGTATTTAGGCTCATCAGTCTACGTACATGTAGTCTTTTAACAAATAAGCCAATGCACTTTGCTCTTAAAGCAAAGACTTGTAATATCCACAAATTACAGTTAAACCTGTCTTATACATACTAGTCAAAGTTCACTTAAACAGATTTTTCAACCATAAAAAAAAAATAAAGTTATTATAATCATGAAGACTTGATGCAAAATGGACCTGATTTTAATTTCAGAATGACAAAATCAGAAAAAAAAAACGGAATGGACTTAATTCGCAAATGATAATTATTTAATGTGTCAGGTTTTAAAATCCAATGTAGCCTAAATTCCTTGCTGGTGTCTGAAGATCAGGGGCCCAGTTATTCAAAGATATTTGTAATGTATACAATAAATTTTGAGTGAAAAGATCAGAAGTATATATAATTTCTGTCAACTAAAGTCCAAAATTTTAAAACAATGGATTAAGTAATGACAGATTAATTTATATTGATGATTTAAAATGTGTTAATTATTTAATAATTTAATCAAACTAAGAACAATTAGCCCATGGTTTTTAGAGCCAATTTCCTCTTTAATTAATAGTGTATAGTGTAACACTTATATGCTGATAAAGACCACTTCTACAGGAATAATAAAAACAATATCAGTTAAAGCATTATTAAAATTTATAGAAGTTTAAAACATATTGTTTTTTAAACATTTTTTAATTATTGACATTATAAGGAAGTAATTATTAAAGTACTAATAATGACTCATTTATGGTGCATCAAAGTATAACAATGCTGCAGCAGTACTACTGCTGTGTACTGTTAATTTATTATAATAATTTCGGAAAGGCCTTAAAGGCTCAAACCCTTATCATGTTATCATATACATTTCTATATAATGAAAACAAACCATCTCTTCTCATTTCTCTACAGGTATATAAACATAACACACAGCAGTATATCTGTAGTCTCAAGTGCAATGTCCTAAGATCCTCAGAAATTGGTTCTTTATCATTCAAGAAAACATATAATACTTATAACAATGAAAATTCTTTTTATGTTTTGTCTGACAAGTGACATTTTAAGGTTAAATTTTGCCCCACACACAATAAGTCCAATTATTATCAGCTTTACCAATTATATCAAGTTTAAAATCCTTCAATCTGGTCATTGCCTTACAAAAAACAATGATAATCATTATATGATATCCGGTCATTAGCTTATAAGCTACTTATGTCAATATAAATATGTAACAATGAATAAGCAAGAAGAAATTATTTTAAACAGATTCACTGTGGGAAGGAGAAGGGTGGGTGGGTGGATGGGAGAGATGAGTGTTGTATGCCCCAGTCAAGATTCTTTCACTTATTTTGAGGTGGTCAGTTCTGGGATGTAGGAGGAAACTGGAGTGCCTGGAGAAAACCACCTACCTTTGGCAAGCTAACTGACAAACTTCCTCACATTAGGACCTGTCCCAAGTGGGACCCAGATGGTGAGAGGCACTATGATCCAAAAGCGCACGCTTTAGACCACTCAGCCACCAAGGGATGGGAGAGGGTTTGAGGATGGCGATTGGTGCACACAAATTGAGATGAGGTTTGGTGTTACACACTGACTGTTGGAAATTATTTAGGAGATGGACAGTGTGGACTTTAGGAAAGAAGAGACTGTCAATTTCCATCTATCTATACCTTAAGTCACAGATAAGGACAACAGTTATGTAAATCACAAGACTAGTCACATCTGTAAACTGTTAATTGGTATCTTACTTGAACATTATGGGCAGGCATGGCTAAGTGGTTAAATCTATAACTTAAAATTGATCATGGGTTGTGGGTTAAAGCTTTACTTTAGATTTTAAAATTTGCAGTAGTGATTTTTCATTGTTGTCCACACTAAGTACCTGGCAAAATTTGTTCACTATTAAGGTGGTCTATTTGATTAAATCATAAACACCCCCCCCCCACCCCCAATGTCTTAGTATATGATAAAAACATCTATCATAAAGTTTGAAAAAATAAAAGACTGGCCTGCGGCTGATAAGTATAACAAGTTAAAAAGTAGTGAAACTAACTAAGGTAAAGCAATGAAAAAAAGTTTTTGTTACAAGAATTACTCCAAAAAATAATAGAATAATCAAGAACCAAGTACCAATACATGTTATCTAGTCAAAAGAAGCTGCAGTCCATTATGTGACCAAAAGATGCAGGGTTTATATTTTAAGTCAGTCCTCAACTTTTTACTTTTTCAGTTAAACCCTTAATATTTCGTAATTTTGTTCTATGTATTAATAGAAACAATAAATTTTGAGAACTGGGTCATTTATCAACTTAAGAAAGGCGTCCAGAAGTGTATTGTAAAGGTAGAGATGTGTGGCTGACTGGTTGACTGCATGGTGAAGATCATGGGTTTGAGTCCAAAGTTGATGGCTCTAGGACTAGGACTGCCTGGACTTCAAACACTAAATAAATATACATACATGTATACTGGTATACAGTAATGCTTGTCCATCCAGGCAAAATATCTTGTATACTGGTATTGTAAAACAAAAAAATTAAATACCAATGGATGAAATAAATACCAATGGATGAAAATAAATACCAATGAATGAAAAGAGAAATTAACTTGTACATTGTGTATATCAATCAGGAAAACAATGAATTTAACCATGGATTTAAAAATCTAAATCAAAATGTCAAACAAATTAGATATTCAATGTTTTATATGAAATATTAATGACTTTTAAATTGGATACAAAAACTTAATATAACTGTGATAAATGCATACAATTCCAATAATTGACAGATGTATGTATATCCTGTAATATGTAAGAAATAAAAGTATATACAAACCATTTGAATAATTATTGAAAATTTTTAAATTTCAAAAACTTGAAACAAACTTCATAGTTAAGTAACATAACCCTTTTTCCATTATCAAATTAAAAATAATTCAAGAGACAAAATCATAACTTTAGCTAACGCAGAGCAGTTTAATTTTAAGATTAAAGGATAAAGGTAAAATAAAATGAAATAAAAAAAGACATTATTGGTGTTAAAGTGCTGACAAACAAAGAAGTAAAAAAAACTGATTTTGAATAAAGTGCATTTAAATAAACAAAATTAAAAAGTTTTATTCAACTTTAAAATTAAGAAAATTAAACAATAAAATCTTTACTAGAATCTATTTTGTTCTGTAAAATGAATTATAGCAATTTTACTTTTTACCCATTGCATTTTGATAAGACAAAAAATAAATTCAAAATCATAGATATTAACTTGTTGTTCAATTTAGAAGGGGCCCTTTTTTAGTTGATCCTAAAAGATTAATTTTGTCCAACCAACAGTACTCTATGTAAGCCAGCCATGATCTTACTTTTTCAGTATAACATGTAGTTGAGTTCAAAAGAAATCCAGCTAAACCTCTGTCTAATTTTCTTTCTTTTTTCCCCTTTAACTTAATACTTAACTTTTTAAATGAAATGCATCAAATTATTTTGCTACATGACTGTATTGACAATTTGATCCAATTTGTGAAAACAAAAGACATGGTCTCTCCTTCTTTCAAGGCCAGGGCAAAGACAACCCTAACAAAAACTTCTGGATTAAATACTGTTACCCTGTTAACAAAGACCACCCAAACATACCTCTATTTAAAGCTAAAATATAGCTGCATTCTGATACACACAAGTTACAGCAAAGCCCTGATAGCAGCACCATAAATTTCATGCACCTTTATTTTCCTTACTTACTGGAATTTTTTTTTTTTTTTTTTTTTTTTTTTTTTTTTTTTGGGGGGGGGGGGTTGTTGTTGTTTTTGTTTTTCAGTAACAGCTTGTGGCTATTTGTGCATTAACATGACATAATATGTAAAAGGATCTTGCAGTGTTGATCAAGATATTTTCAGATCTTGTCATTACCCACTGACATAAGTTAA